>LOND01001154.1:27068-41311 GCA_014220965.1 Paragonimus kellicotti
TTTTTGTAAAAGTGACTCACTACAAATTAATCCAAAATTTTAATTGGTTAAAACCGCATAATAACCAGTTTGGTTGGTGATTCTGTAACAACGATATGCACGGTTTATTCGTAAGTTAGTAACGACCAACTTTCCGACAAACATATGTGAATTCGCCCGTGCGGACGTATTCATCGATGCATAAGTTGTTCTATTACATCACTCTGTTAGTTTCACGTTACTCTTTGGTAAACTTTGAACATTACCCCTGAAGGTTTTCAAAAACAGCCTTAACTCCGCTGGCAGTAATTTGGATACAAAAGCAGTCACTTGATAGTTAACAAAGTTTGCCAGCACTTTACTTCTTGCACTGATCACAGGGGAAGATTTGTCTTTAGAAAATTGCCCTCTTATTCTGTGATTAACTCCTGCTAACTGTCACTGTGAATCCAGTTTTCGAGCTGTCAATCACAGTCCTCAAAGTAAACAATCACGGCTGCTGTTATCTTGGACTGATTTATCCTTCGCTTGTGTAAACCCTATTTGTGTTTATTCGTGCATGTAGCCGTGTAATCTCACGAATAAAAATTGTTTTTAACCTCCCAGTGAATAAACGGAAGCATGAAGAAAAATGAATTTACGGTCTCAACATAAACTCCTCTAGTTTCTTGCTTTAAATTCCATCCTAAGCATTGACTTCACAAGCTTCAGTGTCCAGTGTGGACAGACAAGTAGCTAACAATACCTAATGGTTAAGATTTTAATTTAAATAATCAGAAAAGTTCAGAGTTAAACTGAACTCGGAATCAAAACTTACTGGAATCTGGCAATCATAACGATGGATCCTGACATTTTCTATCAACTGTTTAAAAGTAATTCAAAAAACATTGATTTATTTGGGACTAATGGGATTTTATGACAAACTGTTACTAACTCAATCAAGGATTAAGCCATTTGTGCTTAAAAGTTGTAGCCCTCATGCATACAGTTTTTGTAGTTGTAAGACTAGTGTCTAATTGAAATGCACGAAATTGACTGTCGTAACACAACCATAAACTTGCAGAGTATTGTGGCTGTCCACGATCGTATGGTCGATCTGTATTTAGTGATTGATGGACTGAGAAGCTTTCGAGAATCCTAAAATTCTGAAGAAGACTGCAAAACCACGTCCAAGTCCCAGTTTGGCAGATGGTCATTCATCCTGAAGTTCAAGTACCAATCGACTCAGCCAACATAAACTTCGCTACAGTTATAGGAAAGTTGATAAAGACAGTGTAAATTAGTACTCTCTAGTCATTAGCACCTATGTAACGATGACGGTGGTTTGCGAACTCGGTCAATGACCAGGTTATTCATCATCGGAAATATAGTACTGTCACTTTTGGATGATGGACCGGCGCTGTCTTCTTTTAACTTTCGTTGGCGCTATTTACTGTAGCCCATTGTTACCTGTTTCCGTCGAAAAACAGAGTAGGATGCTATCCCTCATCCATACAGTTCTCCGCAATCGAAGTAAGTCGGTCAGGCAATCCAAAAACGAATAAATACAACGGATGACCATTTATTTTACATAGATACGATTCCTATACAGTGCAACAAATGTTTACTCCAGTTTGATTCCGGATAAACATACCGTTTAGTTGATCCGTTATTTCCACAGCTGGCGGAGCGGCAAAGAAATAGGAAACAATCCCTTCTAGTTTACAGCTGACCCTTAAATTGGCAATGCAACCGTTGATTTGTGCCAACTGATCGTTCACCAGTTAATATGAGATGATTGCCTATATCAGCAACCGTCTTATTTTTGACCTACTTACAGCCTAAGCATTTAGTTCACATCTCAGATGACTAATGTAATGTGAAGCAGTTAAGTGCTTCCGCCCATTCATGCAGTACTTAAGGACGAATCACAAACAGTGGTCTGTGAAACAACTGCACGGAAAAAGTAATTTTCCAAATCTCCATAATCCTGAAATCACTACAAGCCAGACGTTTTAGATGTATTGTAATGTTTGTCTGTAAGTCAGTCCATTGAATAAACCAAAGCAAAATTGTCCCGTTCCACTTTATTTTGTCCAATTTATAACCAATTTTTTCAACATCGTGTCTGTAATGTATTTGTCTTCAATGAACTTTGAATTTATTGGTTATGTTTTTTTATTTCAGCCAGAAAATATAATGATTGAAGATCTGGCGTCTCGAAAAATAAAAATAATCGATTTTGGACTGGCACGGGTTTTGAATCCAAATGAAACATTCCAGGATATGGCTGGCACGCCAGAGTTTTGCGGTGAGATAACATCAATTTCAACTACGCCAAATTTGTGCGCATAGTGTGACTAAAGGCTGCAGCTTATGATTTTTACTCTGTGTAATAAACGATCGCATGTGCATTTCCAATTGGTGCCACAAATCATTTTTTATCTGTTCTATACAATCACTGTCTAGGTTACGGAGCGAAAGTACCCATTACCGTCTCACGGTTTCTGTGGTTTTCAAATTATGGCAAGTGTTTAAATTATAGTGCATCTGATCTAATCTACAAGCAACCTTTCGTACAAGGATTGTTAGCGATAGTGTATTTAGGTCGAAAGTGAAGTTTAAGACTCTGAACCTTAATAAAATTCATAGATAATTTCGCTCAGTTGAGTATTTTTCATTGCATATTTTGCCTTTTCTTCCGTATTCTTAAAGTTTCCACTTTGTGAGGATTATTCTGTTAAGTGAATAAAATGTCTGTCCAAATTATAAGGCTTCTGGTTGTGTCAGGGCCGTTAGAAACACTTGTTTGTGACTTGTCCTGAACACCTCGACATAAACCGTACATTATAACAAACTAAATCCCTCATGTTATGCAACTGTAACACGCTATAAACAGTCGGCCTAAGATCATCTTTCCATCCGAAACCGCTGAAAGTAGAAACCGCGATATTACTCAGAGTAAACGCCACTTTTGATGGCCAGCGAAATAAAATCGAAACGGTTCTGTTGCCAACACTGCTGGCGATTAATGAAAATGTTATATTACGTTGTTTACTATAGACCTATTTTGAAATCGGTTTTGATAGAATGTCAACTGCCTGACGCTGGGACATCTTCCCCGTGGAAACAGTAAACGTTGCTCAATCATTTTTTATTCGACTTCGAAAAAGTTACATGAACGTTATTCATCAAAACTTGGCGAATTATTCCTGTTATAGCTACTTAATTGTTACGGCAAAAATAAACACCTAAGATTCGTTGACGTATAATGTTTTACGATACACGTGTGATTGTTTCTGAACAGAACGGCATACTTTCTACATCCAACTCATTAGTACAGCTTGCCGATCGTCATATCATAGGACCAACGTAATATTCCAGGAAGTAGCAACAAAACATTCGCTTGAAATCTGCAAACAAATACAATTTTAACCTCGGTTAGAAAAAAAACATCTTTAAACAAATGGAATTATTATTACTATAGTAAAGTGCAGATAAACCACGCTGGGTATGAGGGGTCTCGAAAATATATTAACTTAAACCTGACCACACAAAATTCATGTCAAAAGCATGCCGGTTCTTGCAGTTCCCTCTGAAGAATATGGTTAACTACCTGTAATCCATACCGTGGAGATATAGTCCCTTTAAAATTGCTGACGAATTTTTTTCGACTCACATCTAATAATCCTCTGTGCATAAAGAAGTGAAAATATTTGGTAAAATTTTCCTCCACAATACTTTATGTCCTTTGGAATTCAAGCACAAACATATACCGTAACCCGTTGAAGGAATGTGCTCTGATTTACCCTAGGATAGTGTTATCCAAACATTAGTTTTTGAGGCGCGTTAATGAAAACAGATATACAATTATCTACCAATGTCATCAGCATCTTACAGGTGAATCAAATTCGTTGATCCACCTTTTCTGGGTTGGCCCTCACTGGTTACAGATAAAATCGATTTGTGCACGTCTTGTTCACATTTTTCTGAACTGTGCATAACTATGTGGGTAAAGACTGGTTGGGAATTCTGAGGAATTGTTCGATGACCAGAGTGTTTATAGGGCAATCGAACACCGGCAAGCATATGTGCATCCGTGCGCGCACATTGTGATGCATGCCTACATTCACATGAGCGTCAAATGACACTGGCGCACACGTTAGCAGGCAAGCGCACTGTGTTGGCTGACCGTTGATGTCGATTATTGATCAGCACAACAGGGCATAATTCGCGTGCGATTTAATGGCAAACTAACATCAGACAAAAAGCACTGAATTGGGTATACCCCGAGATAAGGATTGGGCTGTTTAAATTTCCCTGTTGAATGTCGAATTTGGTTTGCCCATACAATATTTTGAATGCGTGCATACGTTTTTTGCAAATACAATCAATAGTCGTCCGGAACTAGAAGCCCTGCTTGCATCATAGGGAATGCGGTGACTCAGTTCATTCCAAAGCTATAGACAATGTCATTGATAAGTTTAGTGAAGTGTAATTGTACCTCAAGATCTACTGGTTAGATCGGCCATAGATTATGACAAGTTTCTCTTAAACTTATGAGCTGTTGAAATAAGGAAAAATGCCTGATTAAAACTCGAAAGGCAGAACTTTATACTTGATTTTGCCCAACTTTTAGAATTCTTTTCAAACCATCCATAGCAAACCAACTCAGCCCGTCTTACTGGTCAAAAATGATTAGTCTGTTCTGCCCTGTACAATGTTGATCTGTAATGTCTTTTTTGGTCCGCTGACACGTTTGTACGTTAGGATATAAACGCAACGTTTTTCCCCGGTTGACGCCGTGCTTCCAGTTTTCAGTTGACCAAAGCTCGACTGTCTATGCAACCTTCAGAAAAGATCGTTTTTCTGTTTGTCGTTGAGCACACGGAAACCGAAGAGACTTCAAATAACCACCACGGATTTTACGGTGGAGGGTGTCTTCTCTCCAAATTTTTGTAGCGTGGGACTAACTAAGGATTGAGAGTTCAGCTTGAACTTGAACAGCGTAACAATTGACTTAAGAATTCTGATTCAAAAAGCCGTCTCGTGCCCATAATTACATTACTGTTCAAAGCCGAAAGTTCATAAGTAACAAACCGTCCAGTGTAACTAAGATTCATCCTGACATGAACAGTTCGACGCACTGTCATGCCGTTCATTTTAGTCTATATTTCTGCAAAAATGTCTTGTACAATCTAGAACGACGTAACTCAACAATCACAAGTCTTCGTTCTACATGCAAAAGAGTAAAAATCAGTTGCTTCCCGAAATCAATTTGAAAACAGAAATAAAAGCTAACGACTGCAAGATTTATTTTCTGGCGACTGTCACCAAACCTCTTAAGGTATTTGTTTTATTGTTGGTGTTTTTATAACACATTCCGAACAAAAATGTTCAACAGAAAATGAAAGACTTTGCCCATACAGTCATCCAGGTTTATCGTTTAGCACGGCAGTTTCATACTGACAGCTACGTCCTCCAGTTCATAGTGATCTGATTGTTATCTGCGGATGGTAACAGCTGTCGCGTTCCCAAAGACATTCCAGTCAGTCTGTCTCGGAAATAAACACCCCACTCGAGCTCCGCTCTTGTTAGGCCTGGTCATTAGTGTATATCTTTGCTATCGCCGCGACTAAAACTTCGGTCACGTTGGCATAAGGCAACCCTGTTGACCAGTTCGCCAACAGTCTCACTTTAGGCATGACGGAATCAGTATATGAAAACAATCAGTCGTGAAATGGACATGCATTATTGACAAGACTTGACAGGAGAAAAAACTCGAGTATAGTGCTTCTTTTCGAATCGTGGTGGTCGGAAAGTCTGTGGGAATATGGTGTTCAGCTTACCCCTTACCATTTACCAGTGATAGTAACAATCCCACAAAAACTGAAGCAACCTTCAGCTGTTGGATAAGTAAAGAAATTTTGAAACATTGGCTGTGGTGGCCCTGTGTCTAGGAGGTTATCAATCGAGATGTGGTTGACTGTACTGGTTGTTTGTTTTGTACTGGTCGCGTAACACCCATTGCTATGGTCAGCTTCATCCTACTTCCAATTCAGGCTAAAACAATTTTGGTTAATCGACGTCGTGGTCTCCGTTTCCGTCTATCCACGTATATGGTATGGCACTCACATTAAAAATGGTAAATTCCGTGGTTTTCTAAAATTCTTTTCACGTTGTAAAAATTCAGTTATTTATGACCTACACGAATTGTTACGTTATCTCATTCAGAGACCGATCCACAATTCCAAATCTGTGTAAACTATAGACGGTTACATTCGCCCACCAACAACATACATCCGGATATTTCCCTGAAAGGGTTCACGCGAGCGCAATGAAAACCGCATTAGTTTGTATATGTGATTAGGACGTTTACTTCCGTGGCAAAGAAACTTTCCAAGGAGTGTGAACTCTCCTTCTTAATTCTGTGCTTAATGATTCGCTAGATATCTCGCATATTTTCTTCATAGCCCTCAGATTTTACCAGCCCCTCTGATTACGACCGGTCAGCTTGAAAATCCGTGTTCGAGCTTCTTTTCTGTTTGAATGACTGACCAGATTGTAACTGAGTTAATTGAAGATTAAAGCTACTGAGGTGATCTTTCAGACTAAGACTAACGCGTTGATGACTGTGATTGAATGTACAATCGAAATAAGTTTGATTATATCTAACACTAATTCAAAAGGTGATGTCTACCCCATTGGTATGACAACAGCGATGCCGACAAGTTAACTTGCGGTTTAATTTGTAAAGCATTCTACTGATTCGTCCGACTAGGATGTAAACTGCAGTTAGTATTCTCCTGTGTCACCGGAAGCATTCACCTGAAAACATAAGCTTCAGCAAAGGTGACCGGCGGTCCATTTGCTTTTATTTGTCACTAACTGAATCTATAAAATAAATTAAAAGTGATGTGTCGCAAAATTTGGTAACATCCGTGGGGTTTAGTTAGTGGCTAAAATTTACTTGTAGCGTGCATCAAGTTTTGTGGTTGTTGTCACTTATCCGATATGCATTTTGGGAACCCTTTTCACTTGTACTTGTCCACAGCCTTTACTTAGCTCTAAACAAACGATATAATAACTCGTGAATGAGCTAAGCCCTTCAGATCTCAGCGTCTTCTATTTTCATAATAGAGTATGTGGCCGAGGTTCATAGGGTACGCATGCCTAATAATTGACATGAACCCTGAAACCAGCCATGTGCTTGTAATGAATTTCAACCGTAACCAAAAGTTGAGCTATTTTTAACGTCACAAATATAGATAGCATTCTGAGGTAGACTGAGTTTCTACATATTTCTGGCAAGTGTTCATGACACCCGCAACGATCTGCGCACACCTCCAAGACAGGGATAAGCGACACAAACGAATATCTGACAAGTCATTACCTTCACATTCTCGTGTGTTGTTTACGTATTTACTCCCGTGCATAAAATGTACTTAGTGGACTTAGATGCAGGAACCTCAGCGTTATGTTTCGTTCTGTTCCACAAGAAATCGTCCTACACATTAGTGCAATGGCTAGTAAATCGAAGCAAATGTCATAATTCTCAACAACGAACATCCTAAACGGATGTCACAGAGAGTTGTTTTTACGCGTCTAACAATAAAGGCTGCCTTACAGAGACTAGTACACACGAATAAACACCAAGTGATTGTATTGGGGAGTAACTGGTTCACAGATAAACAAATGAGGTTTGTTGTCAAAGTTATTGGTCCGGTGCTTCGATTTGTTTTGTTCGTGATGCTTTTCTGCTCAGTAGAGCTTAGATGATAAGAGAACGTGGAATAACGGGACACAGACAGTACCAAGTTAAGATCACTGTTACTTTCTAACTTTAAAACAAATGTACCTTTAGTGGAAAATTTCATGTAGTCTGTGATACAGTAAGAAGCTGGTCAGAAGTTCAAGATAAGAATGGTCCTAAAATATAGATATTTAGAAAATCTGTGCAAACCTTTATGTATACACTGTTATTTAGATTGTTCAATCTGTTGTTCATTATGTCAACAGTAGGAAAACTGAGTTGAGATGCGTACACATACGTGTCGGTAAAGCTGGTATTAAAATTATGGCTTTGAAAGTGAAAGGTAGTTTAAATGGACTACAGGAACGCAGGACTTCAGAGCTCTCACTATCAGCCGGGCATCACTCTGAGTTTTGTTCGTTCAATGAGCAAAGATGTCAAGGCAACAGTCCCCAAAACCTGTCACACATTAGCCAAATCCCGACACTGTAAAAGTAGTGTACAATTCATCAGTGTTTGTTCGTGTACATATTTAACTTTCTCTTATTCCCTCCTTTATACAATGCCCCTAAAACAAACGTACGGTATCACAAAAAACACGATAAGGAGGCATCATTTATGCCAGGAGACTAATCCCTGTAGAAAGAATGAAGGACTGCGTTTCCACAACTAACTATCTTCAAGCCACTGCCACAGATGATGGTGAGTGAGAACCGCATTAGCGACTCGAAAACTAAATTCATCAGATGAACAAGTAAGATTAACACAATTAACAGTGTCAGTAACATCGCTGACCAACTCCGGTCTCTTGGTAACCCCAAGGCTGCATCATGTACCCTTTGGAAGTAAAACGAGGACTAGAAAATCACTCTGGCGTCAACTGTCTCTCGCAGATTAAGCAATAGGTCACACATTAGAATCAATCGACAAAAAACCTGTGAACAATATAAAATTCATTGACTACATTATTGTGAACAGTACTCATGGAAGATGATGCTACAGCTAGTTTTGTACAGGTAACCCCTCTTCGAGGCAGTTCGGATGAGCAACGCCAGTCATGTTTAATATGCTCCTAATGAGGAGAGGTATACTACATTTTACCTTCCAGTAATATGAACAAAAAAACAAGTTTTCCAATAGATCATCGTCCAGACTCAATCGTGAAATGGAGGCAAGTAGACTCATCAAGTCCACCTGTAGAGACGTTGGCCGGTATTTGGTGCTTCAATCTCTCATTATTTAAATTGCATTCTTGTCGTTCTGACAAAATCTCACTGCTGGAATTGCACAATTCACATGCTAAACATGCAACGTTACATTAGAGCGAACCAATAACCAGTGACAAATAACCGAATGCAGTGCCCATGTGGATGTGTTTCTAGTCTAAAGATTGCTTTCGAATTTGAGGTGCACAACAGCTTAGTATTTCTTGACAAGTCTATAAGTCACCGAAACGGTAAATTCATTAGAAAAGCTATCTGGTGCTAATTCAAATGGTTCCTTCAATACCTTGGCTTCAGTGGAGCCTCACAGCAGTTAACAAGAAATGCACAATAGCGACTAATCCTTCCAGCAGAGTGATACATTCTAAACTACGCATGTCAGATTCTAGCGGGCATATCGGTTTTACTGTCCAACGGTTAATTGAAAGTGACAACGGAAGTACACACTGTCGTAAAACCTCCGTCCAAAGAAGTATTCAAAATAAAACTCAAGAGGATTCATGTGTGTCTGCCTTCCAGATGTTTTTACACTACGAACTGAAAATCCGAAAAGATTAACAAGTTCGTCTAACTGAACATCAGTATAGTTGATTTCCGTGCAGAAACAATGTCTTCAACCAAAAGGGATCGGCTTGGTAACATCACACCACAAGCCATTCAAACGTTTGTGCGTAATTTTGCAAAAATTACGTGAATAGAACCGACAGAACTTCAATGTTCGAAGGGAAAAAGTGTCTGCCATAACGGGTGCGGAAGACCATGTCCCCTGACCACTGTATTGTACATGAAGTGTGCAAATGGCAAATACTCGCAGTCGCTTGACATGCACTGTACACTGACCTTGTTACTGAACCTAACTTGGACAGTCAGAATCGAACTGAACTATTTTAATCCGCCATTCTTTGGTTAGTTAAGCCTAGTCAGACAAACCGACTGCAGCAGGACTTCTGCTTTTACCAGTTTCATTCAGTCAATTTGGCCTACTCTTAAGGACCAATACACTTATTACTTATCTATCTCCTAAGCTCTCTGGTATTTAAGAAATCTCATGTTGTGACAAACCCGATAGTTATAAGTCAGTAACAGTTACTCACATCTATCCTGTCTTAATTCCCAACTATCGCGTTCAAACTGAGGCAAAAAAGAAACTCTCTCATAAATGGCAGCGTTTTGATGCATTATTGTCTAGAACTGTAATAAGGATATTTTACATTCTTTGTCTTCTCCATATCTCTCATATTTTCTATTGCATTGTCTGTCCAACCGTGCACATGAGTGAGGCGTATTTGTTGTTAGTAGCCATTTTCTCGGCATATTCTCGGTATCCTTTCTGGTTAGCAATTAATTGTATTGGTCCTATAAATCATATCTGTTACAGGACCGATAAGGTTGTGATTTCGTTCAAATGGCAAAATTATGGCTAATTATTCTAATAGCTTGCACGTGCTGGGTCGTGATAGGGAGACTTTCTGATGGCACCATCAGAACATTTGGTGAATCAAACAGCAGACAAAATAAAACGTTGCGATCTTCTATGTCGGACGGGATGAGGGAGTCACTGTGTGGAGTTGGAAAAATAAATACGATATTGTTGTATTGTAACTTCAAAAATAAAAATGTAGTGATTTGTGTTGTGCTTTGAAAACCGTATACCGCCTGTGAATAATAAGACTTTCTTTATCGTTACACAGTCATTCCTCATTCGCTGTTTAAAATGAAAACTTCTCAACCAACCAAAATAGTTAGACATTACAACTGAACACTGAAATAAGGACTGCTACTTAGACAAATGTGATATCTTAGAATTATAACTACCGAGTTGGTTTTAAAATGGTTTAAAAGTGTAGTTCTAAGAAAAGTTGGTTTTGTCATTATGAAAATTCACAAATAACTAAATGGTATCAATGAGAACAATGTAATCGGGTTGACTACGGTGGGCGTGGAATTTATAAGCAAGATAGCCTGCAGAGTCATTTCGCATAAATGCTCTGGTAACCCTATGCCAACTTTTGTCCAATTTTTGCTACCAGAAACAACTCCATAGATATAAGTATAGTTTGTGGCTTCTTGTCTCAATTCTATACCAGGAGTCATGCTATCACGAACGTTCTGGAAAATGGGCAAAGAGAAGTAGTTGGCCGTCCGGCTGGCACGTTAGTGGTGCACAGGCAAACACACATACTGTCTAATCATTGTATTCAACTTGGCGTATGATGTCACACAACCACTGTGACTTAACAAGGCTGTGCGAATGAGGCAATGATAGCAGGTGGAATAAGTTGTTTACCATAATCCTTAGGCCAGCGTTTGATCTGCTACAGCCACAAACCATTCCCACGCGTATTGTTTGTAGGAGCTTATTCAAAAGACGCTGGATAATGTTGCCAAACAGCTGAAGACCACTAAGCCCAATAAACTGAGATGCTGTTTATCACAAATCCTGTCCAGAACAGCCCCTCTGTAAACAGTTTGCAACCAAGTTTAGTTGTGGCACAAACGTTTTTATTTTACCTTTTATCATGCTTTATTCGGCGTCCATGTCGGTCCGGCCTTTCCAGCCCAAATAGCTTACTCACGAAAGAGAACTTGCTCTCGTTCGTTTTTTTTTCAAATAACAGGACCTGTCTTAATTACCTTAAGCAATTCAGCCCACTTGGCGCCACCACCTTCTGTGCTCAAACACGTATAATCTTAGTATATTCGTGTGACACTGCGGCCAATCCGAACACAACGAACAAACGGTGTGCTGGCGGCTACTGATCCTTAGACCGCGAGGCAAAAGGTTCGAGAGCTTCACTTCCCAATCTCATAGGAATGGTTCCAATAAAGCGACATGACTCGTTTAATGAAGAGCAACTATGCGATATGCTACCACCTCCACCAACGTTTGCATCAGTACAGGAGCGAATGATAAGATCTGTTAACGAAAGTGTAACATTAAAACCAAGGAAGTAGGAATTAACTGATCGCCAAGGTTCAACCTAATAAAAAAATATCTGCTGCTGCAGTTTTTTGCATGACGTTGTTTCAATGTTTAACCGAATTTTTTTAAATGAAAGTCATTTTGTGAAGTGGCGCAAAGAGAGTTCCGAACGTGTTAGCTGTCCATCACGTGCCACTTCACCAGAATTTAAAACTTGGTTTTCTGTTTGTTTGCGTGGATTCTGCAAAGCATCTTTCCTGTGGCATTCTGTACCTTGTTCCGTTAACAGACAAATAGCCGACGTTTTGACACGGTAACAAGTAAAGGCACTGAACCCCTTTATCCGTCATTCTCTCTAGGTTCTTCGATCACACATGGTGACTGAAACTCCACCATTTCATCTCCTCCATCTCTAACCTACATATTTTCATTCAACTACTTAGCCAGTATTGCCAATATATCGTTGACAAGCTGGACGATGCAGTAGAATATAACGGTGAGAAAAGTAACATTTCGTGCATGCTGACCATAATCGGTTAGGTAGCTGGCTTTAATCATTGAAACGAACGGGAGCAGATTCTAGCCAACGGGTTAGGTAAAATGCAGACGGACATGATTGAAAAAACGGACGTATCAATCACTGTACCTAGCCAAACACAATGGTCACTTCCGTTTACTCACCTGGATTGGAAAAGAAGGACGTTTTAACGAAAAATACGAACACCGTCAGTTGTTTCTCTAAGTGTGATTCTAGTAAACTGGGACGCCGTATCAAATTAACGCACTTGTTTGTCTCGACAATCCGAGTGCTTTCAATCACTCCAATGACTTGAGTAGCAGGCCCAAGTGCGTAGGATAACTCAACCAACTTGAACCTCAGTTAGGGATATCACGAATCGTGTGACAATATTTTTTCAGGCAGGACCAATGTAACACTGCTTATTAAGTCTAAAGAAATACGGGTTAGATGTGTCGCTTCATTTGTGTCACAGTGCATGGTATTCCGGGTATCCACACGTATGCACTGCAGTAAAGAAACCCAAGGGTGTTTATATTTAATCACATGTGATATTTCGCACATATTTATTGGAATAGGTTTATATGTCTTATTCGTAACGTAGTAGAAGATATTGACGGAAAACCCCAATGTTTTACTGTGCATAGATAGGCGAGCGGAAAAGTATAGAAACGAACATTTTCCTATTTGGAACAGTATTGGTAGGCAGTAGTGATACGATGACTACTGTAAAAATAAATGAATAACTGGATTCAGAAAGTTTTTCTTAGAGTTTGACGCATTGATTATTCTCCTGAAAAACGTGCATTACTGATGAGAGAGAGAGCGTTGTTCCCAAAAGTTAACCTCATTTGCTCAGAGGATGGAAGTTTTCACTTCGGAAATATAAAGCCTCACCATTTTGCTTGATACGCGATCCCAGTATTTGCATTTAAATGTCCCTTCAGGTGACGTAGATTTGTTGTCACTAGAAAGTTATAACTGGGTAAGCATCAGTGTTTTTCCATCTGATTGGGGAATAAATAAATCTAGTTTGAAAGCTGCCTTTGTCCTGGTCTAGGTTACGAAAGTTGTGCTCTCGGTTTCGCTGCGTACTATGATACTGGAGGTTCCTTCTATGACTGAGTTACTATTCAAAGTGTCTTGTGTTCCGGTCTTATTAGTTTCTTTAAAGAATCGTAATAACTATTATCGTAAACTATTAGTTAACTTAAAATATGGTAATAGAAGTGTTGTTTACAAGCAATTGTGTGTATGGTTGAAGTTTCAATTTTCCCTCACGAACTTTGGAAGTCTGTATTCTTCTCTACCCATGGAATGTTTTAGTTCATTTTAATCAAAACGCTGAAACTTATTTATTCAGCTAATCTGTGTAGCGCGGAGGCATGTAATACAAAATTCCTAGTTTTCGCTGCTGTTTACTTAGTTCCTGCACATATCTGTATCACAACGACGACAAACGCAGCAGGCTTGAAACAGCAATAATGAGGATGAGCTGGCCTCTTTTTAGGAGTACACTTAGTTACCGGTGGTTGGTTAGGTTCAATCGAAATAGTGTAACTAATTTTTAAGAGTTTGGAATTGGTATCAAGTAACAACACAATGAACAAATTGATCAAATCAACGGTAATACTAGTCAAACCGAAGCGTTTTGAAATCCACGATTCTCTGGTTTATTGATCTGTTATTCGCACCGGCGACTGTATCTGTGTCTCCCAAGCCTTGGGAAGGTTTCTGACAGGTGGATTTAAGACGATTAACTACATAATTACACTGAGCAGAACTGTAACGTTGCATGCCTGAATGATAACAACACCTCAATCGTCATCCACCGATGAGCACAAATAACACACTCTGTGACGGGAAGCA
>LOND01001154.1:78357-93796 GCA_014220965.1 Paragonimus kellicotti
GGTTTCACAACTTTATTTGTTTCCTGAAGCCGTGAGGCACTGTGGACTATGCTCAGTAAGATTTGATTATCAGTTAAGTTTGTCATTTTAATTAGACTGCTGCATGTGGGTATGAAGGCGAAAGTACACTCGCTTGGATCGACCTCTGATTATTTTGACATCATAACTGGCATAGTGAAGGGTTGTATCCTAGTCCCAACCCTGTTTGGTTATATTTGACAGTTGCTGTTCAGAAACCAGAGGATGGTGCTGATGTTCAATACGGCACGGATGACCGTCTGATAAATATTCGACGGCTCGGAACTCTAAATCGCTTCCGTTAGTTGACAGTGCGCATGCTGTTGTTTGATGACGACAGTGTTCTATTTATGCAGAGCGAACAGGAGCTTCACCAATTAAACACATCTTTCGCGACCACAACATGAAAATTTGGTTTGGGTATCAACATAGGCAAGTCAGTTTCCATCTTTCAGCCTTTTATGAGAGGAGGTACTGTGTCTACACGTGGAATCCGCATCAGTGGGGCTGTTGTGGATATCCGCGCAGACTTCTGCTAATTGGGTAGAACTCTGCCGACAGATAGGTTCGTGAGCAGCGGGTTACAAGCTGCTATCGCAAAAGCCACGATCTATTCTGAATGATTTTCAATTCATAATAGACAGAAATCTCATATTTCTTATTAGTAGTTGCAGAGAGCAGGCAGACACGCATGCCATCAACGGCACATGCAAGTACACATGTTTTTATGAACAGGTCATGTTCTACAACCAGCTGTTGTGTGTACTCATTTGTTTGCTCGTGTCGAGCATCATACATTGGTCGTACTACAAGGCGATTGTCTGACAGAGTGCGTGAACATCATCCTGCGTGGTTGAATATTGGTGTGGTTAAAACGATTTCAAGCGCGATTGTTGCTCATCTGACTGGCTCTTATCATTATGTCAGTAAGAAAGGCGCTTTTCAGATTGTCTACCGAGGTGCCGAAGAATCGTCAAAAAGTGGTGAGTTTTCCGAAAGTTGACTGCTGCCGAGGCCATTAGTATCCGATTGCGCAACCCTGACCCCTGCGCACAGAAGAAATTCGTACGGACAATTAATCTCCCGTCGCCCAACATCTAATATCAGCCATGATTTGTGACAAAAGTGGTTCGCAACTGTAACCAAACACGCCGGTCATAACCTCATATTGACCGTCTCTGATCAATCCCAGTTACTGTTTTCATATTTATTGTGTTGTAATTAGCCTGATGATCAAACATGGAAAATAAGTCTTGTTTGCTACTTTGTCGTTCTCATGACTTCATCTGGGTATTTCCGAAGAGAATGAACAGGTCTAATTTATTCACACATGTGATCACAAGGGTCAGGAGAACACTGGGTTTCGTTTCAGTGACGCCCATACGTAATTGTCAGCTGAAGTGCCACTCAGGCATTGCAACAGTAATCGTTTGAACGCGGGACTGAAATAAGTGTGAGTACGGGGACTCTTTAGCAAGATCACGCCACATCGTCGCTTACATTCCTATTGACTTTATCCTTGAACTCAGACTCGATCCTTCTGAGCTGCCTATAGACTGGCCCTGACCGGTGGACAGATCGACAGTCTTCATGAGGCTCGTGTTAACACCGCCCATTGATCCATTGAAACGCTTAAATTGAACCCTCACACATCGTTGGAGTTGATAGTTCCCCGACGTTGCCTACTCCTTATCTCCAATAATCAGTTTGGGGTGTTCCTTGCAAGGTAGGCGATGGAACACTTGTACCTGAAAGGTAGAACGCAGACTGACGTTTAATGCATCCCTACATCGAGTGGAAACATTGCATGATATGTGCGATGTCATGAAACGGCCTCCACTAAATGACTTCAATTCACTTTCGCATGATGAGAAACCGCTAGTTCCACTGGTCCGTGATGTTATCTTACTCAACTGTTTCGATGAAGAAGTTGTATTCGAAAAAACGTATTTTCCTACTTCCATCGAGTAGTGCTTCGTGGTACGGAAGTTCCGAGTGAAAGTAAGAAACAATTCGTCACTTGAGATGTACCCTATTTCCAGGGTAATCACACTCGGCAGTGGCCAAGATTTGCTACGTAGATGATTCTTTCATGGAACGACTGTAAATGGGCTTAAATTTTAGCATGAAAAAAACATTAGGAAGTTATGGTATCTCTACATTTCTATAGGATAAATCTGAAAAGACAATTGGCTAAATTCTAAGGTTATCGCAGACCATACTATGGTGATACATTATAAATGATGTTGAGAATACTGAGGCATGTAAGTGAGAATTATCATTGAAAGACCAAACTAGTCAGAATAGGCCAAAATATTGTGATCATAACGTGGTTCACCAGTCCTTAATTCTGGCTAAGTAAACAATTCGGTAAAGTTCAACTTGACCTGCTTATCTCAAGATGATTGCATCGAGCTGATAAAAGCAGATTAATTCGTGTGCATACAACAACCTTATACCATTGATTGTTATTGATAAAATCTTGACTTCGTTTTTTGTTCACGTAAATAATGAGCCTGACTTACGATACACTTAACCGCCCCCATTCTTCCACTTTTCTTCCAACCGTAGCATCCTGGTGACTAAGCATTCGATCTTCCTTACTCAGATATTACAGTAGCCGCTATATTCGTCGGTATGCGTCCAGCCGAAGGCCAGATTTTTCACAGTTGGGTCTCTAACAAACTGCTAGCCATGCCAAACAGTAACTCAAGTTCAGTGCTTAACAGTGGTATTGGTGGACTTCAGACAGAACTGATTGAGAAATCTTGTTTGACAGCCAACCTTCGGTATTATTTGGCGGATTCCATAGCAGTAGGATGGGTGGATAACTGAGTCCAAATGTGAAGTTTCAAAGCTTGCTGCAAGCTTTGTAGCTAAGCTGGTAGAGTACTAGCCACAACTGGACATGTTGTTTCTGTCGCCGGTTTCAGTATAGCCGATAGCCAGGTTATTCGCGACTGTCTTCTGAAAATTTAGGAAGTAACCCTAGCAACGTAATGACTTATAAGGGATATAAATTCTCATTTCGTTTATATATAACATCTGTGTTATCGTGGCGCCACTGTGATCATCATAGTTCCGTTGTTCGTGAAAGCCTCAGGACAACGATACTCAGATGTCTCGTACTATTTAGAAGGCTTGCCATATAATTCTTTCATCGACATTATCCAGGACTAAGCAGACGTAATCGGTCGCGGTCACAGTTGTGTACATTCGTCTCATACACTGGCGTTCACATCATCCTAAACAGTTACGATATGAAACACATTCGTTTGTCATTACATTGTTTACGGGATGTAATAATATGCACGTTAGTATGTACTACAGGTTAACAGCATGTTTTTGTGGAAATAAAGAGGTGAACAATGCCAGTAACGGCTCTGTTATGTTACGTTGAGATGTTACCAAGTATAGTGAAACGTTTAAATATATGGAGTAAAAGTCGCATGCATGAACTTAGATCCAACAAGAATACTTATTCGCATAGTCCTAGTAGTAAACAGACAGTTTTTACGTGCGTTGGACAATATCTAAATTTTACTTAAATTTGTCGAACCAATTTTCCACCAACAGTATCCTTCACCCCCATCCTCGCCAGCCAATCCGCTTCCCAATTTCGAAAAGCAGTCAAACGTATTTTTCCCGGATCCGCAGTTTCAATCTACTCAACTTGGATTGGAATGCAACAATGAGTCCGGACTAGACCGAGTGGAATCACAGAACAACCGACAAGAACACCGACGAGACAAACGAGGTCGTCGGAAAGTGACACATGAACGGAATTCACATGATGACGATGCGGTTAAGTTGAACATTCCCGAGGAATTTCCCCCTAAATCAGGTAAGTATCCTTCAACACAACTTGCTACATATGAGCACATCCTAGGACCAGAAATTAAAAGTAACACAGTACTGTTTTGCGTACTAGAGTTTAGAGCGGAAAATATCAGCTAGTAAAGTTTAGCCAAAATCGTAGTATCTAGTAATATGGTGTCCGCATCGAACTTAGTAAAAATGAAGTCAAACCGTTTTGAGATCGTGCTTACTACGTTTTAATGAATGGATTGAAAGGAACACAGTACTAGGAGCAAGTTGCAATACTCAGCATTCCAAGCACTTAGGGCGGCCTTCCTCGAAAGTGCTGTAATCGAAATCATATTAACAAAGAATGAGAAGTCACGTTGGGTCTGCCCTAGTTAGGTCAACTTACATTGCGTCTGACATCGGCAACTGATGTCTTGGCAACAGAAATCAGTGCATCCATCCTTTTTATGATTTGCCAGGACTTACGACAGTCTTGCCGTACTGATGTCTATCGAATTAAACGATTTAGCTCACATCTGATTACTTTGAAATTTGCTTTATCGTGAGTGAGTTTTTCACTTCTAAGCGTTCTCTTTCGTCCTATGAAATCTAACTGAGACGCACGGGGAGGTTGGTGTTCAACTCTGTGTGGTCAGAAGGACCAACTTATTAGTTTAGCCTTGCTTTAGTGACAGTGATCATAAGTGTATCGCTTGTACCTTTATTTTCCCGCTTGTCTCACATTTTCCAAGTGATAATGTCCAGTTCTGCTGTACGCATTTACTAACACGCAAAGGGATCTCTCTGGTGACGAAGTTAGGCCGGAACTTCATGTACAAGTTGGTCGTGCCCGAACGTGGCCAGCAAGATGACCTGTTTTAATTAACTCTGACTCCCTGTCGACGGAGTTTTCCATGAAAACCATTGTGCAACCGGATTTGTGAAATGGCTTTGGACCACGGTACAAACACTGACGAAAGAAGAACAACTTGACATCAAACGGATTGCGTAAATCTCGATTCGACTGCACGTGCTCGGGATCAGATAAGGAGCACCACAAACACGTATCGTAACTCTAAAAGGCTTTTCCTTGTTTCGGATGTACAATAACTCGATCTTACATCGATCAGAAATGATTAACGAATGACTGCGACCAGCACAGGCTGTGTGAGGGTAAAATACCACCACAAACGAAATTTAGCGAGAAATTCTATCAAAAACAATGCGTTGTTATTGAAATAGGTTGTATGGCCAACGACGAGGGAGATCACTTTGGTGACCATATTCTCGCCAAGTTCATATAAGCTGCTGGGCACCAGGTTCAACTGACGGTCACCATCCAAAGACGAGAGTGAGAGTTAAATTCAGATATCTGTGTTTGTGAGAGCAACAAGTCAACTGCCACCCTGTGACCTTATTCTAATTAGCCTCGACTCATTTTGCATGTCAGTTGCTGGAATCTGACTCTACATTCGTTGTATCCTCTTTCAAGAGTAGCACTTAGAGAGAGAAATGAGTGATTATCGCGTTATCGTCGGTGGATAGTTCCGTGGTCAACACTTGTTAGTCAAGTTGAGGTCACGATCTCGGCGAGCACACTGAATGGTGGTTTCATCATTTTTGGCAATATGAGGTTTAGAAAATCGCAAAACGACCATCACTTACTTAGAGCAATCGCTTCGACATCCATGCCTGTGCCTTTAATAAACAATAACGATAAAGTAGCCCTGATTTGTATCAACTCCATTTGAAAAGGGCTCGCATAGTAGATTATCTTATTACAAATGCGGGTCAAGTTCGATCAGTTTATTACTATAGCGAAAATTCGTTCAATAAAACAAAGTCTTTATTACCCAATTTGCGCATGTCCATACCACGCACGCGCTCACACTTATGAACCGGGTTTCCAGTCCATACTACAGCGAGGTTTCCACTTAAACATCGTATGCACTTCTGTTTGGTTCTGTAGTATGGACGAATTTCGTTGAGTGACGACTCATTCGGCTGATGGTGGACTTTGAACAGCTCTCACTACCGTGTCCAAGTATTCCCTTGGGCATTGGATAACTCGTGTGTCCGACTTGGTCATGCGTCACAATATGCTAACAATCCGAAAAGTTCGAGATTACGTAGGTTCACAGGTTTCTAAAACAGGGTGAAAGATATGTACCCACAGTTTACCTTAGACGAATTCGAACCGTGTAAAGAGAAAATAAAATCTAGTAAAACTGAAAACTGCTCAGATATGGTAACCTGCAGAGGTGGGGTAGGACGCTGTCCATGTGACGTGTGCTGTGAAACGAGAACGCGAGTGCCATATGGATTGTTCATTCAGAAAATCGACACAGTAGGTTTACACTTCTACAACCTCTCTAACACAAACATTCATTTTCACAAAACAATAATCCAGGGGACGACATACTAACCAATGAAAAGCTAATGTATGGAAAACATCATTTGTTGACGGAATGCACTTCAACGTAAGCAATTTTTTGGGTACTTCAATACTGAAATAATGAAACACTTCAGCACAATGCGATCGTTCATCTCCAGTATATACTTACTCCCATATAGGTCGTTTCTGCTGCAGCAGGATTGGCTGAGACTCTCTTCGTTGTCTTAACGAACTGTGTATCGACACGGTTGATGTGGAAATACTCTGTGCAAATTTCTTTGTGATTGGAATGTCATATTATTTGCATCGATGGCTTCTGAGACCCCGGTGATGATGAATCTCATACGTTGATAGAAATACTGGATCGCAAAGATTCACTAATGAAACATACCCTCCCGCCACCTTGTCAAGAACACCATAGAAGCGGGCTTCGTCTCACTCACACTCTGTCTGCCCCTGTACTCAACTTTCAAACCTGGATTGAATACAATGCATCGACCAGATAATCTTGAGGCTTACTACTCCCTAACGAACTCCCCTGCAACAATCAGGCTCTAGATAACCAACCTTCCAGATACGGATAACTGGCGCGCATGAGTCGATTAATATTCCCCAAAATCGAGATTCTGGTCAATTGGAACAATTGTCATTCACCAACATGTTTGCTCGAACGGTGATTTCTCCATTGTTTCTTGTGTCGAAGAGCTGTGGATCAGCAGAATCAATGGTAACATCAACTCCTAGCTTCCTCCTTTCCGTCAATCCGTTTGCTTGGGAGTGGTATGGTATGCGAATATTTTTGATTCAGAAGCGCTCCAGACAGTTCTGGAATTTAACATCAAGGCAGACGTCTTGATTTGCCAATAGACATCATGGTATTTCATGATCTGTAACGACGTATCATTACATCTCTGCACACAGTGTTCGCACGTTGATCGAGTAAGGCGGCTTCTTAGATCCATTTATCGCAATGGTCCGAAATGAAGACAACTCATCGAAGTTCACAACCGGTTATTGAGTAGGGGCTCATCACGAACACTGACCATAATTTACCAATATCACTGACTAAGACTGACTAAGCGGAATGTTGACTCGGGTGGTTAGTACGCATTAGCAACCGACACGGTTAACACGCCAGTATGTAATAAGCGATATCTTATTCTGTTACCCGCCAGTAAACCCTTAGCTCCAGCAGGTCGTAAGTCAGATGACATCACATATGAATCAGCTGATGACATCACTTCACAAACATCGCTCTCAAATCCACCGGCATTACCCGCATGCATATTCCAATCCGCAATTGACGCATTGACATGTAAGTTGACTGCATGTCTAACCAGTACTCTCTGAACGCTTTCACTTTCAGATGTTCCTTTTAGTGGTTGTCCTCCAGATAAAAGTTGGTCAATCACTTCCCGGATCGCCGTATCCATCCGCTGTGCTAATTGCAACCTTCTAGAATGTTTCTGCAGATCAATATTGCCAGCTGTGACCACGTCCTCACGGACCGCACATCTGTGTTGCTCTCACGAGAGTAAATCAGGGACTTAGTTCTGCTTTCCAAACACTACAAATTGAAAATCCAGACTACTGCAATCATAGGGCCCAGCAATTGGCTGTTATCGAGGATTCTTCGACAATTATGTAATCCACTCCGACGGTTTGTGGTCGGTCTTCACATGGGAAAGTTAGTCAGGCAAATATGACCTCACTTCTCCAACGTACATACTATCGCCAAACACTCCTCTCTCTCATTCAACAGTGTTCTTCGACAGACGTTAACGCCCGAATCCTACATTCGACAAAATCGCAATCCTACTACAATGCAGAATCAATTCCTATCTCTGTCTGTCCGGTTACTGACAATTTCAGGGTAAGTGTTATTGATAAATGGATTGAGAATAACACAACGTTATGAGCAAGTTGTAATACTCTACGTTTCAACCACCTCGGGTGGCCTTCCTCAGGAGTGTTGTAATCGAAATCGATTTCGATTACAACACTCCTGAGGAAGGCCACCCGAGGTGGTTGAAACGTAGAGTATTACAACTTGCTCATAACGTTGTGTTATTCTCAATCCATTTATCAATAACATGTTAAACACGACGCCCAAACTGTTTGACTTCATTCGTACTAAATTTGGTGCGGATATCTTACAAGTTGTCCCTGCTTCGTCAACTGTTTGGTGATGATAAAGGCTTTGTCGGAACCATCTGATGAGTGAAACAGGAAATACTTCATTATTTTGTTCAATGGACTCACGAAGTCATCGCATTTTTCGTGGCAGCAGCTACGGAAACTAACAAACCCACCAAACTGACGCAGTCTTCTGTGATTTGGCACCGGAGTAGCTTCAGTCGTTATCAGTCTTTTGACATTGGCTGGACATCGCCATAACGGACCCTATGACCGAGTAATACCACTGTTTGTTTCGCCAGTTGTTACTTCAGACCACTGCTGCATAGGCCGGCTTGTTCAATCCTCTTCAAGACAGCTGAAGCATGCATAGAATGTTCTGTCTAATTGGCGCTGGAAATGACGACAATGTATCCACAGATAACAGATAAAAGAGGTAACCAACATTCCAAGCGGTTTACGTTCGAACCGACGCTGTTTTTCTCCAACATTCAAGACTGCTTTACCTCGATCCGTTTGATCGACTGGTACTCGACAACAACTTGACCACAAGTCCAACACTGCGAATATCTTGACGTGCTGCGACTTATAAAAGTTTCCATCCCAGCTGAGATGGCCACGGCTTTGTTCGTCGTAATCATGCTCAGCCTCTAGAATTCGGCACCAAATGTGGATGTCCCACCGGGCTTCCTCACCAACAAAACGCGGAAATGAATGAGCTATCCACCTCCTCCATGATTGCGTCCTTCAGCATGCCGTTAACTTGCAGTGCAACTTCCCACTGCGAATGCACTAGAATTCGTCTGTGATCGGTCGGTTGAAATCTCTTTGGCTCAGTGGGGATTTCATGTTCAATTCAGTCACAGTTGCCTTACATGTCAAGGTTTGCAGTGAATAATTCTCGGAATTCCCGTACTGAGTTGCTCAGTAGTTGGCAGTCACAGTTTACAATCGATTTATGTGTGTTTGGTACAGTTTGCTCAAGCTGGGCTTGGTGCTCGCCGATTATTAGAACCACACCAAACATCGTCATGAGCTCACCATGTTCCAGATAAGTCATGGTCTCAGCACGGTCAAGAAAATTAGCTCCTAGCATAGCCTGACGCGCGTCGGGAGATATGACGACCGATTTTCTGACTACATGATCACCAATTCGAACATCATATTCTGTCAGGCCATTAACTTTCAGAGTTCGGACGACTAGTGCGCATAGCTGCAAAATCTTCTTTCCTTTGTCCAATTAATGAAGACGTCACCCATGTGTCAGTCGGACAGTATTTCTGGCCCTCAATGATTTTTACTGTAGCCTAAACTGTGGTCTAGTCGATCGCTCCTGCTACGATATTCTTCCTCCCTACCAAAACTACAGCCAGTGAAACGCTTATTCCCGTACCGCCTTTATTTTCTCAACAGAAAAAATCTCTGTCAGTGTCAAATCCTCCGCAACTATACCATATGTTGTTACGATATTCTCCCGTCTTCTTCACATTCAAAACCTTCAATTCCTAAGTCTACCTTTCCACTGCGATTCCAAATTTTTTCAGTTCACTTGATTCATTTTCTCCACTCTCGATAGTTGTCGGCGAGTATTCTGTCGATAAATGACAGGCGGAGTCATCCAACACTTCTAAGTTCCTCAGACGGACAATGAAAGCAATATTGAGCTATTCCCGGACTGCTGATGACAGTCCCACAAAGAACTGATCGATGAGCACGCGTCTTCCTGTATTCTTGCACAACCCCCGGCACAGATCATGGCAACGTCGCTCGCACTGAGACGGTGTAAACGAGGATGTCGCCTCCGTAGCCGGACCGGAAGCTCGTAAACTGTCGCGTTGCTTCCTGGCAATGGGGAGTGCTATCGAATCTGACAGTCGGCACCTTCGTCGCGGCGACACACTCCAAATTCTCTGGGTTCCTTTGGCCTGCCCTTGATAAATATCCACAGGGTCGCCGGCATTGCCTGTTCATTGTTGACTGCCACTACCTCTGTCTTGTTCCTGAAATGCTCTACGAAGCCCCGAACTTCTCCGTTATCAGAACGGCTGCGGCCATATAATCCTCATCCTCAATAATGGTCACGGCACTAACTGCTGTGAACCAACAACGCGGGTGACACAACGTTTGTTTATTCGGAAAACCAACATAGGTGGTGCATGCTTCAACAACATCTCGAACAAAAAACATGCATTTGTACACAGTATTAAGTAGTGATGGTCTTCCAAAGGACCAATATACGAATACGATAAACACAGCGATCCTAATAAACAAATTCGAATCATAATCAGTATATGAAAACACAGTTTCGAGATATGAGTATACAAAATTCGAGACTAAATCAACGAGATCGATCGACGGATCGTTTCAGGGAAATAATTCACAATTTAGTGTCGAACAGGCTAACGATGAACTATAATCACATAATATGTCATTCATACCCAACAGAGTTCTCCTGAGCAGTCAACAAGTTCAAAACAATGGGTACGAGCCGAGCTCCAAAAAAGGTGATGCACGCACCACTCAAGCAAAGTACAATAGCCGGCAATTGGCTATTCGCACAACTATCAAAATTGACGCGACAAAACAAAAACATCCAGGTCAAGGTCTGATTAACGGTCAGAAACTGGACAGGTAGAATATGCAAGGGTAAACACTTGAGAGGGATAGGGTTGAACCGGATTTTCATACCACTGAGCTTCAAAAGTCGATGCATCAATCCCAGGACGGCACAACTGTAATTGAAAAGTTCCTGTGTGGGAAGCACCATCTCTTCTCCGACTATACTCTGACGTTTCTTGCTATATATTCCCCTGTTACTCCAATACTCAAATACATGTCTCCGTCTGGCTACTCACCAGTAATATAGTTTGTTCGTTCATCCTCACCACTTAGTACCCAACTGATCCTGCCTTGACCATGAAAGTAGAGGATTTTTCCAACGTCAGCTGTTACAAACTGCCAAGAGGTGCTGTTTATTTCTTAGTTAGGTTTTAGAGAATTACTTCGTAAAAGCTTGTTTCCACTAAGATGGAAGATCCCTTGACAAATAAGAGGTGTTTTCGGGATTCTACAGAGGAAGACTAGGTCAACACTAAGTTATCTCTAAAACGCAGAAAAAAACACTTAATGTCACAAACCTCCCCGGATAACGGCTCCTTCTGAGTCTCATGGCTATTCTAATAGACCGTTTCTGAACAGTACCGTCAAATTCCACAGTCGGTTTGTAGAGCAGAACTTCAAGGTATTCTGTTTTGCTCAGTTTTTCTTTCTATAAAACTATGAATTATTTATGTGCTAGAAACGCACAGCCGTTGTGAAACAACGACATTTTTATTAAAAGACAATCAAAGCCCAACAAAATATACCAAATATGTAAGCATTCATTACCACTTGCGGGTACACGTATAATAAAGTTACAGTGGTGAATAATTGCCATTTAAGCGATCCGACACCGTTTGATACGAAAAACCATTAGCACTCATGTAAAACTATTGTCATTCAGCCAGTTACTTGGGAACCATCTCATTTAATGACCCATTTACAAGTAGTCTTTCATTTGTATGATAAGAAACTAGAACGTGCGAGCAACACTTCTACAATACTATACCGATCTCAAGTTATACAACGCCGTTCAGCTGGCTCAAAGCTGTATAGTTTATGAAATCCATTTGAGGGAATCAAAGGTGTATGAAATTTGCCAACGGTAATCACGTGTATTAGCAAAACAAATAGTTCAAACCATAAATCAAAAAATTGTTACTGCTAAATTATTTCTGTTCTCAAAAATGTAGGCATACTAAAGCGCACTGTTTCTTCTCGTGCCAGATGAACAGTCAGCATCACGAGCGCAGCCCAGTGTTGAACAGAACGGAGAAAACGATAAGGAGATATCACGTCTGGATGCTCAAGTGCCTTCAGCGCAAACGCACTCGACGCCTGATACACCTGCGAAACAACCATTACCAGCTGCTTCGAATAATAAAGGACATTCCGGAGGATGGCGAAGCAACTTTAGCAACCGACTGATTGGCCGCTTGGGTGCAGCTTTCGCAGCCGCTACGACAACCACACATTCACCTACACAAGCAACCGGAGGTCTGGATGTAGGCAGCAAATCTGGTCAGAGTCGGATGAACCATATAATAAAACCAAAGGAAATGACAACCGCAGAAGTGAGTGTTTCAGAGAATTCATGGCGTACTGAGCTAGACAAGGTTTGCCGGTGGAACAGAGACACTGTGTCCAAGTTAGAACAGTCTTACAATCGCTGTTATTGGATGTCAACAAGCCAGTTATTTGCACTGTATGAACATTTGAGTAGAACAGTCAAAAGACACAAATTACGATATGAATTCATTTCGCACACTCTCGTCGGTCGTAAACGTGACTAGCATGAAAACAAAAAAAACCAACAAGACTTAAATGAAACAGGTTGCTGGCGTTGTGGTTAACACGCTAGTCTCACAAGCACGAGGGTCAGAGTGCAAACTCCGATCCAGACAAGGATATGCACTACTGATGAGCTCTAATAAGAGCGAAACTCGAGTCTAGTGCTTCCTTTCGAAGTGGGCTAGCCGAAAGGCTTATCTGAATGCGAAGGCCGCGATCAAGTGTGGGTGGTGTTCAATTTTCAATGAAACAATTAAAAGTACAAATCGTACGGGATGGTGATTGGTAGTCATGACTAAATCCACGACGCGCAAAGATTGACAGACTGTTTTTGTGTGCACAGAACCGGCTGCCAATGGCTACTCAACAAGGCTTCGACGTACTTGAAAATTTGTGAGCTGTGAGCGTTCATCAAGTCCTCAAATGAAGATGTGATATTGATCTCATGACCTGTGGTCAATGAGTGGCTTTGCAATGGATGATGCGAAATGAATTCATACCGCAATTTGTCTTCTGACTATTCTATTCAAATGACTCAAAGGGACTGAATGTTTCACTCAAAGAACAGTCGAAACATACGCGACGTAGACAGTAATCTGTGTGATGTATTGAGTTGCATGGCGTGACCCACAGTTATTGAAAACGTAAACTGCTAATTGCGACTGCTTCGTAAGTGTCTTATGTTTGGTGAAAGCCAGTTTCTAACATTTTGAACTTCACTAACTTGAAAAAGGATAAGGTGTGACCTACGAGGTGTGTACGAGAGTCAAGGTATACTGCATGTGTGTATAGCACATCATCCGCCCGGCTTTGGTGAAATAATACAGGATCACATTCCTATACACATCTAGCAGTATATCTTGACTCTCGTACACACCTCGTAGGTCACACCTTATCCTTTTTCAAGTTAGTGAAGTTCAAAATGTTAGAAACTGGCTTTCACCAAACATAAGACACTTACGAAGCAGTCGCAATTAGCAGTTTACGTTTTCAATAACTGTGGGTCACGCCATGCAACTCAATACATCACACAGATTACTGTCTACGTCGCGTATGTTTCGACTGTTCTTTGAGTGAAACATTCAGTCCCTTTGAGTCATTTGAATAGAATAGTCAGAAGACAAATTGCGGTATGAATTCATTTCGCATCATCCATTGCAAAGCACTCATTGACCACAGGTCATGAGATCAATATCACATCTTCATTTGAGGACTTGATGAACGCTCACAGCTCACAAATTTTCAAGTACGTCGAAGCCTTGTTGAGTAGCCATTGGCAGCCGGTTCTGTGCACACAAAAACAGTCTGTCAATCTTTGCGCGTCGTGGATTTAGTCATGACTACCAATCACCATCCCGTACGATTTGTACTTTTAATTGTTTCATTTGAAAATTGAACACCACCCACACTTGATCGCGGCCTTCGCATTCAGATAAGCCTTTCGGCTAGCCCACTTCGAAAGGAAGCACTAGACTCGAGTTTCGCTCTTATTAGAGCTCATCAGTAGTGCATATCCTTGTCCGGATCGGAGTTTGCACTCTGACCCTCGTGCTTGTGAGACTAGCGTGTTAACCACAACGCCAGCAATACCTGTTTCATTTAAGTTTTGTTGGTTTTGTTTTTTCATGCTAGTCACGTTTACGACCGACGGGAGTGTGCGAAATGGATTCATATCGTAATTTGTGTCTTTTGACTGTTCTACTCAAATGTTCATACAGTGCAAATAACTGGCTTGTTGACATCCAATAACAGCGATTGTAAGACTGTTCTAACTTGGACACAGTGTCTCTGTTCCACCGGCAAACCTTGTCTAGCTCAGTACGCCATGAATTCTCTGAAACACTCACTTCTGCGGTTGTCATTTCCTTTGGTTTTATTATATGGTTCATCCGACTCTGACCAGATTTGCTGCCTACATCCAGACCTCCGGTTGCTTGTGTAGGTGAATGTGTGGTTGTCGTAGCGGCTGCGAAAGCTGCACCCAAGCGGCCAATCAGTCGGTTGCTAAAGTTGCTTCGCCATCCTCCGGAATGTCCTTTATTATTCGAAGCAGCTGGTAATGGTTGTTTCGCAGGTGTATCAGGCGTCGAGTGCGTTTGCGCTGAAGGCACTTGAGCATCCAGACGTGATATCTCCTTATCGTTTTCTCCGTTCTGTTCAACACTGGGCTGCGCTCGTGATGCTGACTGTTCATCTGGCACGAGAAGAAACAGTGCGCTTTAGTATGCCTACATTTTTGAGAACAGAAATAATTTAGCAGTAACAATTTTTTGATTTATGGTTTGAACTATTTGTTTTGCTAATACACGTGATTACCGTTGGCAAATTTCATACACCTTTGATTCCCTCAAATGGATTTCATAAACTATACAGCTTTGAGCCAGCTGAACGGCGTTGTATAACTTGAGATCGGTATAGTATTGTAGAAGTGTTGCTCGCACGTTCTAGTTTCTTATCATACAAATGAAAGACTACTTGTAAATGGGTCATTAAATGAGATGGTTCCCAAGTAACTGGCTGAATGACAATAGTTTTACATGAGTGCTAATGGTTTTTCGTATCAAACGGTGTCGGATCGCTTAAATGGCAATTATTCACCACTGTAACTTTATTATACGTGTACCTGCAAGTGGTAATGAATGCTTACATATATCGTGTATATTGTTGGGCTTTGATTGTCTTTTAATAAAAATG
>LOND01001155.1:60693-76726 GCA_014220965.1 Paragonimus kellicotti
AGAAAGATCCTTCCATGGGATTTTCGTTGCCGAGGTCACTTAGGTCCGCCATCACAATCAGCCCCGCCTACGCCATGATGTCGGTAAAGAAATCCGTGACGACCAGGGAACTATACCGCTTAACCTACTACTGAAAACGTTAGAGCTTCTTGAGAAGGCAATCGTACCTGAAGCATCAACCTTACCCCCGTCGGTTGCCGAGACAAACCTTTCCAGAGGTTGGACCCATCGGTAACGTCGACCACCGACTCCTATTCAGGTTGACACGAAGATCAACTACTACCAATCACCGTAAGAGATGGCCAATGGACGTAAATAACAAGCACTCCTACATCCCTAAACTGGACAGTCGGTTACAGTGTAAATAAAAAGTGCCAACACAACAAACAGTTTTAAATAGAATCAGACACTCAGGTACACTGAACGCAGGTCTGGCACTTAAAGTATACGTTTGATGTAACACCCGTTTGGCTGCCAACAACTAGGTCCTTATGCGATCACCGAAACTTCCAGACGCTCGCCGGAATATTCCATCCAGCAACGGGCATATCACAGTTTGCAAGACAACCAGCTGGGAGATGCGAAGGCAACTGAAAACGGATCGTGAGGCACGATGAACACAACGCGCAATCGAGATGGAACAAGACGCACCTAATGAGAACTCCCGAGAGCTTTCTCATCCCGTTTCGGGCAACAGGTAAGAGAGAGCCAGATGTGAGCGAGGCAACCTGCGAAGCCAGTGATGCTTAGGTTGCTAGGCTGAGCACCTTCAAGAGCAGTTCAGCTGGTCAGTCGCGCCGTTGACTGTCTTTGGATATTCCACATGTTCACTTAGAAACGGAACTCTAACTTGATGTCAAATTACTGAAACATCACGAGGTATTAGTCCAGACGAACACTCTTCTGCTTCTATCATACATGACTGAACGGCCTTCGTTAAAGAGCTGATGGCTCTGTTCCGAAAACTCAGGAACAGCGAAGTCAGTCCAAACGACTGCGTTTTGACACACATCATCTTCATTCTCGAAGAAGAGTTTGCGCACTTCATGTGTCAATCGTTGAGATGTTGGTCTGATTTTTACTACGTCGAAGCTGATCGCAGCCATTGAACTTCGTACATCACGCGTAACGCATGAGAAGTGAACCAGCAAGGAGCAAGCGAGGTTGCACATTTGTCATTGTTACACTCATCACACTCCCATGCTGTGTGGGGTGCCAGATTTCTGCCGTTCATACAGAAGGCCGGTAATAGCTGTCGTTATAATTAACACAGGGGGGAGTAATCAGTTGACAGTGCCGTGCTTCAGAACTGTCTATCAAGAAAAAGTGCCCGAAAAGTTTGCTAACAACCCGGAAGTAATGTATGAACACTTTTGGTTATGGACAATGTGCGACATGGCAAAGAATAGAAGTCAGTGGCGCTCGTGTCTCAAGTCTCCATGTGCACCGGTTTAATATCTTTTTTTCTCTACATTATCCTCCCATAACCTCCTTACATAATTCGCGATTTCCGTCTTCATCTCGCTTGTGACAAGCTTACCACTGTAGGTAGCTTTTAATATATATATATATATATATATATATATATATATATATAACAAGTTGTTTACGCTATATATCCGATCAATTTGCTGCTGGTACAAACAGCTACAGTACTCGGAACAAAAAAGATTTACGACTGACGTAACGTAAATCGAGAAAAACAAAACATTCGATCTCTACAGGGTACACGAAAGCAGTGCTCATTCAGAATTGAGTGTTCCCAATTGGCGCGTCGTTAAATCCACCCTAGCAATGCTGTCAGCACAGTTCCCGTTAAACAACATATGCGATTTACATACAATTGGTTGGAATGAACTAACTAAGGCTTACCTGCATTCCAGTTGAAATCAGATACACCACTGTGTTCAGGATAGAGGGTTCGAATTCAGCGTGTACATCAATAAAATCAACATCTCTGAACGAATGGGAAGGCAACAGAAGACAGATATAGTCACATATAGAAGTAAGTTTAATTTTAGGAACAAGAAGAAACAGACTCAGTTAGCTAACCGGTACAGCACGAACAAAGCTGTTCGAAATCGGTATCAATATTATCACATTTGAATAAGGATAGAAGTGAACTACTTGACGAGGAGATCGACATGATAACTAACAATGAGTTGTGTTGACCATCGTTAAAAGTAAACACAAAATCTAGTTCAAATAAGAGTTTGCCACTTTAAAATGCATGACCACGGTAAACAAACAATGTGCAACGTTACTTACATACTAGTTAGGGGACTAGAAGAGTAGATGTCCGTATCATTAAAAACAAGAGATAAAAAAGACGGGAACGAAAACTGGAAAGTTTGGGGATGGCGAAGCGATCAGTGAATACACGAATTTAATTTTGGAATACAGGTTTACAGCACAAGTATCATTGACCAAATAGTTTCCGACAACATCGCCAAACGAACGCATAATATCCTAGCTGGACCCCAAAAACAAATACACGAGTCAGGTCCGAAGATTGAAGATTTTGTTTCAAACCCCGGTAACCTACTGACCACCAGATTGTTGTTTTTAATTTAGTCTTGCACAAACAAACAGAAGGATATGACAAACGAAAGATGCGCCGGCAAGACGAATAAGCTCACTGATCGACAAGAATACGCCGGTTCCGAAGACGGATCAGTCGAATTTTGTGACAGTCAGTGCGGTGTTATCACCGTAGGTCACTGGAAGTCCAGGTGGTAGAATGTAGACCGTTTCAGAGCATCCTCGGCAGAAAGTTCACAGGTAAGTAAATTATTCAGCCACCTCAGACAGTTTGCGCTAGGGGTGGAAGCTCCCGATTGAATTGTGACAGCACACTGCATATTGCAGGCACAAAACAAGCAAACTGAAACCTACGGTTTATCGAATCAAGTGCCGCTTTCGTTAAATAACAAAACAGGGAATATTTGTAACCTGTTAACATGAAACATTTCACAAAGTACCCATAAATTCATCCGAAGTAAAAGGCGGTTTGGCGAACAGTCATGATGGTCAAGCGAGCAAAACCAAGAGCAGTTTGTCACATAATTACGAAAAACGGTTCTGAGTTAGAGGGCAATTAGATTACCAAATAGATCTCTGGAGGTGTGAAGTGCGTAACCAGGGTCTGGTAACCATAGCGCTTGGACAAACTTTGCCTGTGCGCTCAACTGTGGAGTGCACAACCGAATTGCTTCCCCAGTGGCCAGAATAGGAAATCTGACTCATTTGCATTGACGACTAGATAAACGGTAAATGGGCTAGTGAGACTTGACACTCTGAATTAACGAGGTGCGCCAGAATTATACTCGAAATGGACTTCACCTCGCCCTTAGTCAGCCATGCGGGGTGGTGTTCACGTATCCTCTGAGAAAGGCGCCTGGTTGTGCGACCGACGTAACCTGCTCCACAGGAGCATGTGAAAGAGTATACACATAAATGAAATTACACATTCAAACAACGTATTTTTGAGTAGTACGTAAACTGCCGGGTTGGGTCTGAACGGGATTTGCAGCTATGCCGCTTTAAGTCTTTTCGATTACGTCACTTAGTCTACGAGTCACCAGTTCAGCCAACGCCTCGTCCTTTGTAGTCTAGCGTCATGTAAACCAACTTCTTTTCCGCAGATGGGAGCTTAACTTTCGGTTCTGTTAGTTCCATGTGTTTACCAATAAAGTTTTCTGGGTAAGCGTTCTCTGCAAACGTCTGCCGTAAAAGAAAATATCAGTTCCGTTCCAATCGTGTCACCAGTACGTATCTTCCTAGTATTATGTATCAGGATTGACGAGGTTCATTTCCTGCCCGAGTATACCGGTCACTCCAGGTCCCTTTCTTGCGAATATCTCACTGAGCCGAATTGTCTGTACGAAGATTTAGTGTCACATCGAGAAAAGACATTTCTCCATCTCTCTCGCCCTTCAGTGTAAAGTTGAGAATAGAATGCGGTGTTAGCCTCAGTAAGAAGGCTACCTAGATTAACAGTTTTGTCACCTCCACAGATGAGATCGTCCACGTGCTTCTTACAAAAAGTGCTATGCTGAACAATTCAACGAAGTTTTTTCTAGCACTGCCATGATTATCTGCCAGTGGTGGGCCTAACAGTGGCCACATTGCAACGTCACCTGACGGCAATTTTCCCATCGATAGGAAAATGTACAGTCTGTGTGCAAGTTAATGTGCGTTGCTCGAGAGTGCCTTCGGGCAGACACACACGTAAACCCTCGCAGCGAATATACTTAGAAAGGTAGCCAACGATTCCTATGAGGGGGGATGTTCCTGAACAGAGAGCATATGTCGACAGAAAACATCTTACTATTTACATTTAATGATCAGATGGGATTGACGAACTCGAACCTATACTGTAGCGAGTGTACTGCGATACCAAAACGCGTGCGATGTCCGCACGAGTTTTAGTATCTGTGCTAGCCATTGCTGCATTGAACGATACAGAGAAATGTTCATATCAAGAATCGGGCGTAATGACAATCCATCCTCGTGAATCTTCAACAAATCATATTGTTTTGGTAGTATGGTTCCAGTTGGTCGAATCTGTTCGAATGACAAGAAATCCATCGAACCCTGCTGTTTTACGTTTTTCACAGCCTCAGAAATGTCGTTCTCGATAGCATTGGTCTTATGTTTCTTTTAACACGTTACTGAATTCAGATGACTCGGTCAAGAGATCAGTCATTTTTTGTAGACACGCTGACCTGTCCATAAAAAAAATCCCTGCACCCTTGTCAAGCTTCGATAACAACACGTTATCAGCTCTTCCCAAATCTTCAACTTCTTTAGTATGTCGTTCTGTCAAAATAATGCTTAATTGCGATCTAAAGTGGAGATACAGATAACATGTGCTAGCCGAGATAGTTTCGAGGTGTTAGGCACTGAGTACTGATGACGTAACCAGAAATTCGACTGAAAAGTATAAATTCTCAGGCTGCTTCATCTTATTTTTCAGATAGCAAAGCCTAAGATCGAATGATAAAACTCTGATAGCACACACTCACATAATTCAACTAGCCTTTCAATTTATTCGACACCAAATCTTGAAATACCTAAACTGCAGATGGCAACGCGTTAGTCTTGCGCAGAATTTGAGACTTCAACGACCGACAACTGGTAATGCCGAGCATTCACAAAATAGATCATGACAAGTTGAACATGATTAGGCTCGCCTGAGAAGAAGCAATGAGGTGTGAGTTCGTTTCTCTAAAACGCCTACTTAAATCATAGGTTCATCTTCGACAGTCTAATAACGACCTACGAACAGCATGAGATGCACACGGTTGACTACTACACATCGGTTCCGTAGAATGATGCTGATGTTCTAAACCAGACAACTGATCACAAGAAAGCACACAAGTACAGACTGGGATAATTTGAATAACGTACGAAGACAAGAGGTTTGAGAAATAAATGCACTTCGTATACTCTTTTTAGTCACAAACGTCGAAAAGTAATACAAGCGAATAATGAACTGATAACCAAAAGGACACTTAACAGCGACTTCCTAAACAGACTTCACCTGACCTAGGAACACCATTGCAGACGTAATATAACTGTTAAATCTTTTTGGGAGGCATAGCGAAAACTTAAAACAAGTGACTAACAAAACTTCAACGCAGTTGAGCAGTTTAATGCATTTGAAAGTCATGATCACGTTAAAAGACAGTCTTGGAACTAGACTAACTAATAGCCATAATACTGATTGATCTTGATTATGCTGACGATAAGGTATGCTGTTTGACAACTTTCAAGCGGCACAAACAACGCTAAACGCTATTTCGCGTTCTGCTAAGTACTTCGGAATGCGCTTTGCAGCCTCAAAATGCAAAGTGCTTCTGCAAGATTGTTGTGATCACGTAGATTTAATGTTAGATAATGAAGTCATGGAGGTTGTTGACCGGTTTGTATACCTGGGAAGCTGCATCAGCGACGGCGGCGGAGGTGTAGAGAATGAAATAGAAGCGCGTATTTCTAAGGCTAGGGCGGTGTTCGCTAATCTAAGACACCTATGGCGACAGAGAGGTATTTCTCTGAAGCTTAAGGGTCGCGTATATCAGACAACAGTGAGGGCTGTATTACTTTACGGCAGCGAAACGTGGCCGCTCAGGGTAGAGGACGTGAACCGTCTTCAGGTATTTGACCACCGATGTCTGCGTTCGATCGCTCGTATCGGGTGGCACCACGAGTAAGCAACGAGGAGGTTAGGAAGCGGGTGTTTGGCACTGATTGTCAAACGAGTTCTTTTGTTCAGTCGCTACATTTGCACAGACTTAGATGGTTAGGTCATGTACTAAGGATGCCAGCTAGTCGTCTTGCCACACCGAGCACTCTGCCGACGCTGCGACAACTGGTTCGTGGTGGACAGATGATGACCTGGCGTAGAGAAATTGGATCGTTCACGAAGGAGTTGGTCACTGTAGGTCGGGTTCGTCTCCCGGGCTGGGGCTCCTCGCGACTCACAGAGTCGGTGGCTTGAGACGTTAGGTGAGATGGCGGCTAATCGAGCTCAGTGGCGAATGTTGTTGTTTGTCCGAGTTGTCTGTGAAGTGAGTGCACTTAATGATGCGGGGCAGTGAAAGCCGTAAGGAAGCTGTCTTGCTGATGACGCCTTACTTTCACTTACAGCTCGGTTGTTTGTTTGCAAGGTGTAGGCGCCTTGATGTTGTATGTTGAATATAGACGTAGCTATTTTTAGTAGTTAGGTCCACTTCCCCTCCCCTCCTCTTTTTTTCTTTCTTCCTATATGGGTTTCTCCTCATTTCTTCGTGGTTTGTATGGTAGTTAATCATCGGCGTGAACCACCGATGTATTGCTATGATAATAATAGTAATAACAATACTGCAAAACTGTTTCACTGCACCCACCAGAAGCATGTTCTTGGACCCAAACGTCTACGTCGATTCTCTCGAGCAGCCACTGCATCCAGCTGCATCTAACTATTCGCCTGCGGGTGCGGTGGCAGCGTACTTCACGAGAGACAGACAGATAGCTGAGAAACGAGTCAAAGAGCAACTGCCATATCGACGACGCCAATCAATGAATCAGTCAGACAGCTTGGTATCAATCAGCCAAAGCTTAGTTGCATCGATTGCTAGACATAGCTCAGTACAGCCACAACACACAGGGGACAGCAACGTCTTGCGTGGTCAAGGCGCACAACTGTAATAAACTGTGCGCCTAGAAAGATTTAACAGTGACAATACGTCTGCCTCAGTTTTCTAGACAAGGTGAAGCAAGTTTATGAAAACACTGGTAATTATTCGTTTGTTTATCAGCGAATTGTTAGTTGTTGATGAGTAGTAGGGGATTTGGTTAATTTCAAGTTGAACATCACCCACAATTGATCGCAGCTGTCGCATTCCCATAGACTTTCCAGTCGGCCCCTTTCGAAAAGAAGCACTAGACTCGAGTTTCGCTCTCATTTGAGCTCATCAGTAGTGCATATCCTCTTAGCCACTGCCGGACTAGAACTCCGGCCATTCTATTCATGAGGCAACCGTGTTTACCACTGCGCCGCCATTGACCTCACATTAGGCACGACCGGCAGTGGCAAGGATATGCACTACTGACGAGCTCAAATGAGAGCGAAACTCGAGTCTAGTGCTTCTTTTCGAAAGGGGCCGACTGGAAAGTCTATGGGAATGCGACAGCTGCGATCAATTGTGGGTGATGTTCAACTTGAAATTAACCAACTCCCCCACTACAACCTACTCATCAACAATTGAAATATATAATAAGTTGTCTTACTTTCAAGCCTGTCCACATGGCTGGACTGACAGAGTGTACGAAATGAATTCATCTAGCGACGTTGTGTTCTCTATATCGTAGTCCAACTTATAAAGGAGACCAACTGTTTCGCGTTCTTAAAAGGTTGCTTGTTCTCCTCATTTCGTGCACGGATCATATGTCCCCACATATGCGTCATCGAACGTGGTTTCATCCGTACGTAGATTCATACACACAGAGAGAGAGACTGCATATTTTCTTACCATGTAAACGACGCTGTCAAGCTGAAACTGATAAACGTGCTAGTTGAACTGCCAGTGAATAATGAAGGGAAAAAACAGAAATGAGTTTTATGCGCACGGATGCCCCACAATACAAGAGAACGGAACAGAGGATGATCAGACTCAACAATATTGACACCAACGATGAGTGAGGGATTTGTGTACTGATCATTTGAAAGAACAAACACACGCTTGCATCCAGTTCAAATTAGTGACGGCTTCCACAGCAACGAAAAACACCACGAGCAAATCGTTTGTTGTTATGTGGCTGCATGAGGCACATACATGGTAAACGTGTTATCAGACTTCCTGAATCTAGCCATCCGAAGTGTCAGGGGCGTGAACCATTAAATAGGCGTTTGTCAATGGACTTCTTGAACATTTAGCTATTTCTAACCAAGTTGTTAATAGAGAGAAACAGAAATGCTAGGCCAACGAGCAAACATGAAATGATCGTCCACTACCGAATAGATCAGACGGTTAGTCCGAAACGACGAACGCTTTTTCGGACAAGATTCAACTCGTTCAACAGAATTTATCCCATAAATGAACTTAACGAGCAAGCAAACCACACATCGGTCTAATGTAGACAATAACCTGGTCATCACGGACAACATGAGGCCAATATCCGGTCATCGCTGCCCATTATTATCGAACCCTGATTATGGTCAACTTACAGTCGCCAGGGGGAAGAATGACAGCGAGCGGGGAGGGGAACCGCGATGTAGCTAATCGCCGCTTGATAGAAAGACACAAAACAGTCCATTCGTGTTAAACGAGTATTGTGATGAGGGAATTGTAACAAATACTGACCGGATATTACCAAGCTTGAACGATTGGCAAACAGTATCCAAAAAAAGCATTGCAACACTCAATAGGGAGTTTAGTTGCCGCGAGTGTAAAAGACGTACTTGACGGGCATGCGAACTTCCGCCTCTTGAGTCAGTGTATACAGAACGGAGAAATGGACAAGGAACTGGAGCGTCACCGTGAGTAGCGTGTACAGGTTGAATATGTTCGGGATTGGACGTTCTTTGGATAGTGTCTTAAGAGGCTGTGAAAGAGGAAATGAAAGAAGGGCCGGAATTACCTAAACACCATATTCTTTTGGAGCAACTGACAGCTTAAGTGTAAATCACAAAGGTTATTCTCCTGCATGTTTGAATGGTACATTATCTCATCGTTCCAAGCCGAAGTATTCTGACGCAGTAAAAACCGACGTTGTTACGAAGATGGAATTTTGGCATTTCAACAACCACCATTGTTTTCCAACATTACGTTTAGACGAATGGTTAATCAAAAATGGAGTTTTCTACCCATACATTCTGGGTTTACTTCAAGCAAAGTTTTATACGACATACGCACAAGTAAACATTTCTCTCCAAATTTTGCGTAGCTGTCAAACGATAGACTAGATTAGAGACTAGCTGAATGCCAACAGGTTCGAGTCCGCGACCGCGTGATCTTGACAGTCAGTGTCGCTATAGACGGGTAATTCCAACCTCGCTGTTGTGTACGACAGAAATATGAAAAAAACGAGTTCACAATTTTAAAAACACCAAAATACTTTAATCTTAAAAGATCTGTAAAAATTTACTAGCCTTTGATCGGGAAATGAACAAAAACGAGGCTGAGAGGAGAATTGCTTGGATAGAAGCTTGCGCGTCGGAAGTTTTGAATCCTTTGAGGAAGAGCACAGAAAAACTGTATGCACAAACCAGTGCATTGATGGCCAAAATTTTGTACATTTGCAGAGTGGTCACCAGAGTACAACGACCTTGCTTGATAATATGACAAACTGAAAAAGCAGAGATAGAGGATTTTTACGTAAAAATCAAATGACAAGAAATTGCAAACTCTGTAAACGAAATCAATCACGCAGCCAAGGGCTGGTATTGTTTACTTGCGTGGTGTAACTGTGATTGTCTATCACGTGCCCAAACCGATCTCACTAGACAGAAGATAGTTTTTCATCTAGCTATACGATTCACAACTGTCATCCACCCCATAAGGATGAGATGTACGAACAGTGTACTTTGATTTTTGATAAAGTTGTGAATGGATATCTGAACTAGTACGGGTACATTTGCAGTGTAAGACGAATACAGCAAAACCTGTGATCAACCGTAAACATTTTAAATCAATTCTTATATCGAAATGAATAAAAAGTTGATGAAACCAGATGGATGAACCGAGTACGTGATGAGATTAGCATGGACACACATACACACGTAACGCGCAAATAATCGCTAAAACCCGGTTTGTGAACAGCAACGAGGAGTAAGCGGACAATTAGCCGAACGGCGTGAAATAGAAATGGTTCTGGGGAAAATGGTGATAGTTTACCCCTAAAATATAGGGATACGAAGCGTCCTTAGACTTTCTGAGGTTGGATTATTGGGTATTTCCTTCCCACTCTATTGCCCGCATGTTAAGAACGTCGCGCTCAGATTGTACGAAAACTTTCACAGGACACTAATACCAAATGTGCTTTTGCTCGCAGTTTCCACAGTACATGAAAGCGGATCCGATGTTTGTATCAAAATAGCATGCAAGTCTACCTAACTTGAGTTTAACGGTATCGTGACGATCAAATTAGAGTTCAAAAGAGCGAATAACACTCATATCCAGCATATTTTAGAATTCAGCTTGGAAAAGATCTGACTGTGAAAAATCAAAGCTTCTACTAGACACAAGTCCGCGACTCAAGCGCCACGCCCAAACGCGGTAGAAGCTAAACGTTGAAGTCAAGCCGGAGAAACGGAAATTTTACATTTAGACCCTGTTATCCATCCATCCTACCGCACCACGTGCAACTCTAGGGGATCGACTGCCCCGGCAGTTCACGCGGGAATCTATCAGCATCAGTAGTGAGTGTTAAAACTGTAGCAATGATTAGTAGACTGGCGAGCACTTTCTCTTCGCTTTTGTGAGGGAAATCGCCTTCAAAAGACTTCAAATGAATGTAACATCTGACAGGAGAATAAAAGAGAACCCATTGCATGAGATAATTTGAAAAATTGAATGGCACATCTTCTTCAAACCAGTGAAGTGATGTGCCACATTAGGTCACAATGCAGCATCACGTTGGCCAAACCGAAAAAACACGATTCACAGCAGTCCACATTGGGATACTGAACTGCATGCGTTGTGTATCTGTTATCACACCATATAGTAACAACGCGTCACGTCGAAAATGGCATCTGCTTTTCACACAAAAAACAGCGACTTACCTCCGGAAGGTGAAGGCATTTTAGCAGTGAATGGAGCCGCAATACTTGCATCTCCTAATCGGACCACGGACACGTCTTGTTCGGCCTCAGCAGACAAGGATGATGCTAAACGCGTACTAGCTGAGCCCTTACCGTCGCCACGTGCGGCGACAGAGTTATGGTCGCCGACACGACCTCGCATATTACCAGCTGAACTAGATCTGATCCCAGTTAAGCCCGTGTTAACTGGAACAGCTGGCACATTTCGTTCCGTTTCGTTGAGAAGCGCAACACCTGAGAGTGAAAAATAGAAGCATCAGCATCAGGAATTGGAAAAGTCAGAAAAGGAAGCTTACGGTTGCGTTTGGAACAGATGAAAATTATCTACAGAACTAACAGGTCTAAAATATAATTGTTAAACAAGAGTCAGCTTTCACTACTAATAGTTCCTTGGACAATTCACATTACATAATTTCAGAGGACACTTATCACTGTTTATCTCGGGATAACGCTGCATGCATACCTATATGTGGGCAAACCATCACATACACACATGTACACACGATCCGTGAAGTGAATCCCATGATCAACAAAAAACGTAGATTGTAATAACAAACCCTCTTCGTCAAGCGGCTGCTAAACATCACCTCAGTTAGTCATCATCATCATAGACAGCAATACATCAGTGGTTCACACTGATGCTTAACTGCCACACAACCAGGAAAAAACCTATATGGAAAGAAAAATCATCATCATCATCATAGACAGCAATACATCAGTGGTTCACACTGATGCTTGACTGCCACACAACCACGAAGAACAAAGAAAAAAACTTATATAGGAAGAAAGAAAAAAGAGAGGAGGGGAAGTGGACCTAACTACTAAAAATAGCTACGTCTATATTCAAACATACAACATCAAGGCGCCTACACCTTGCAAACAAACAACCGAGTGAAAGTAAGGCGTCATCAGCAAGACAGCTTCCTTACGGCTTTCACTGCCCCGCATCATTAAGTGCACTCACTTCACAGACAACTCGGCCAAACAACGACAACATTCACGCCACTGAGCTCGATTAGCCGCCATCTCACCCAGAGGAACTAGCAACATTGTGATAAGGATTCTGCAACGGACAGTTGCACCTACTCCAACTCGGAACATAATCATCATGCAATATCAGTTTCAAAACCCTCATGTAGCTAGATACTGTCATTACAGTGTATTGATGCGTTAATGCGCTATTATCCGGGTGATCACGTTAGCCAGAAACTTTGCCTCGACAGCTGACTAAACGAAGCAAAAGTACTAAGTTTTGCTTAACTAGGTAAAAGGATTGTTGTGTATAAGTGAACAAATCTACGACGACGCCTAGGAAGCAATGATTCGCCGATGAGCAACGAACATTGAGGAGAGCAAAATGTATCGTCATCTTCTGCAAAACCAAACCTTTGTTACTAGTTAGGCCAATTGAGTGGGCATTCAATGTAAAGGTGCGATTTAAAAAAATGCACGTTAACGACAATCCATTAACTGTGTGGGTAAAATTCGATTCATTTTCAACTTCCTCATCGTTCCAATGACCACTCGGGCGAGCCTATAGGAAGGAATGTGAATAAATGCAAATTAAGTCGAGTTTCTATCGTACACAGCGCAATATGTTTGGTGCCCGTTGGGACACAAGATCACATGTGGGTTAGTTACAGCGAAGTTCCCCGGAATTAGACGAGAGTAGTCGCGGTAATCGGACTCAAAGTGGCGACCACGTCAAGTGTCATTATCACTGAAGATACAACAAAGGTGGATTTCTGCCGATTCGGTGGAACGTATGAACAAACGTTGACTGATCCCTTAATTCCGAACAAGGCAAAGACCGTCGTAAAGTGAAGCGTGAACTAACGAAGAGTCTGTACAGGGACCGTGAGGTTTAAATTTCCGAGATGAAGGCATTTTTGTCGTGGAACAGCCGGGTGATGTTTTCCCTGATTTGTGGTTGCACTGGCCGTCGACACGATGTTAGTGAGGATACTTGTGACGAAAAATTGCTCAGGAATTTACAACCTACCGCGGTGACTTGGCAGATGGGCTGAGCGATCTGAAGAATAGTTCAAATGGCCCAAACCATTTCATTCAGTTATGGATGGTGGGGGTTGTGTGGTTAGTCATGACAACTCAGACAATCCTCCGTCGAAAACCGAAGTGGTTTTAGAACTTGAAAAACTGAAACGTAATATAAAGTCCCAGACCCTGATATTCTTTCTCCACCGCTTTTCAAAGAAGGTAGTGAAAGATAGTTGCCTGAAGTGACCACACTCCTCCGTTCCATATAGGAGACTGAAGAGCTGCTTCATGACCGGTGCTAATCAAATGTTATTCCCACTTTTGCAAAAGATGTCAAGATATCATGTAGCAACCACAGAGGTATTAGCTTTGTCTCTGTCGCATCCAAGGCACTCATGGGCCTCACAGAGCAGCAGCTTCTGAAACACACAGAGAAAGAAATAAGAGGAGAACAGACACGTTTCCGGCCAGGCCACCGGAGTATTATTCATATCTTCACCTTGCCACAGATACTGGAACATCAACACTCCTTAACTCAAATAACGGTCGTGGTATTTTAAGGAACAAAGATTGCTTTTGACGTGGTTGCCAGAAAAATTCTGTGTGGCCATCTCCATCGCAGAGGAGTCCCAGGGAAGTGTGCCGATATGTGGAAGTGGTCGTGTGCCAGCTTTTGAGTGTGCAGTTACGGAGATCTACTTTCAGCGTTCTCCACATTGTGACATTTGACAGGGGTGTCCGATTTCCTCTTTCTTTTCAATTTTGTGATGGACGATATTCTGGAGGGAAGACTCAGAGGTTCCGAAGGATCTCGGGTTGGAGCTTCTACCAGGTAGTAAGCTGACTGATATGGAGTACGTAAACGATACCGCTTTAATTAGTCCTCTTGCAGAAAACATGCAGACTATACTGAATTGGATAAATGATATGGCTGGTCTGTATGACGTGCACTTCGAACCTTCTAAGTGTAGTGTTGTTACAAGATTGGGTTGGCACTGACCCTGTCTTTATTATTGCTGGCAGGCCGCTGGAGACTGTCGATCGCTTCACCTACCTGGGTAACATCATCTCGTCAGCCTGTAATATTGCTGTCAAGGTGTCCACGAGAATAGAGAAAGCATTTAGTGCAGTCGCTAATCTCCACCACTTGTGGCATCGCAGAGACGTCCAATTATCGACTAAGAACAGGAGTTTGCAATGCGTGTGTGCGCTCTATAAACCAGATGGCTTGCACATTAGTGTGAAAGTTGCATATTCCAAAACTGTAGTCTTTGCCATTTAACATGCATCAAATAGGTTGACTTATGAACAGCGTGACAGACCGTCGGCGCGTGTCTGAGGAATGGAAACTACAAACAATAGCGAGTATCGTGATCTATCTGACGTTGTGCTGGCTTGAATGAATGTCCATCCTTTCTCCACACTTTTCGAGCTGTTCAGCTTGTCTACCTAATACTGCCTTACTTATCTGTACTAACACAGAAACTTTAGCCTGAAAGTTACCGTTACTAGTTATTTGTTCATAACACGTACACCGTGAAGTGTCTGTTGCTGTGCCACCTGTTGAGCCACGGGGAGGTGGTAGGTACAGTTGCGTTGTCTCATTGTTGCAGTTGCCCACGGAATGATTGCTAGTCCTCGTCCCTATTGTTATGACATTTTCATTTGAAGTGGCTGTGATGGATACTTCGGTTTGTAACGTTTTTTGCTCACTTTCAATCATCCGCTTGTTGTCTTTTTGCCTCGTCCAGCGGAAGAATGGCATTGGCAGTCAGTAGATGATTCGGTGGTGTTACCCGTTTTACCATCAGACGAGATCTGCCTGCTGCCTGCTGTGAACAAGTTGACCAAGACATACGATTTGTGCTTGACCGGCGAAGGAATCGAAGCATTGCAGTCATTGTGTCCACGTTTGCTCAAAATCCTTATTCCCAAGGCCAAAATCCATGCCCGAGTGCCCCCCAACAAAAGGAAGACATTCTGGTACAACTGAAACAACTGGGTTACGTGACTTTGATGTGTGGAGATGGAACGAACGATGTGGGTGCTTTAAAACAAGCGCACGTTGGTAGGTCACTACACGCGTTTTATTTATCTCTATCTTTTTCTAGTTGGGTACTAGAGAGTAAAACCCGAGGTAGCTCAATTAACCAATCAATCTTTTTCAGCATTGAACCGTACCCGTAAGCTCGGGCCGCCGTTGGTCCTGGCAATGATCCGCGAAGTTGCACAATGATAAATAGATGCAGTTGTATATAGGAGAAAAAGAGAAGAACGAAAACAAGCTAATGAACAGAAGCAATTGAATCTCATAAAAATGGTGGATCAACGAATTTGCGAATACAAGCTCGCCAGTGACTGCGACACATTGTCGTGCCAGAGAATGTTTCCAACCGACAGTGTAGATGGTCTTGAACTTCTCAACCACGTGGGACGGCATTTACTAATGTTGCTCAGCGGAACACTTGAGGCTTTCATAGCTCTTGATCACATAATCACCTGGTCGCCTTGTGATTTCTTCTAATTACCAGCAGTCACATTGAACAATTTGCAGTGTGGCAGACGCTCCGTCGGAATACAGAGCACGTCGTCCGAAGGGAAGACTGCATTTTCACTATCTCGTTTATCGGTCGCGATCTGGCACATTCCTCAGACACGCGCCGACGGTCCGTCACGTTGTTCATAAGCCAACCTATTTGATGCATATTAAATGGCAAAGACAACAGTTTT
>LOND01001155.1:87948-98518 GCA_014220965.1 Paragonimus kellicotti
AGTCGTGCTTTTAGAGTTGGCCGTAAAACAACCTGCCAAGCGGACGGCACAACGTCTGCTGTTAGAAGGAATCCAATCCATTAAATGCGGCTGCGGCCGTCGTGCTGAGAACTATACCTACCCCAGCCTGACCTGTAACAGCGGCTGTGGAGTCACCCGAAGTGTATAACCAGTATCGGGTAGACAATGCGGGTGCTGTTAGTTCCATACGTTGACTACTGTCATGGATTCTAGTCTCCGAGATACAGCAGACATCAACGTGCAACGAGTCTAGCGTTCGTGCGAGAGCCGCTTGCTGACCTATCTGTTTTAGCGTGCGAACGTTGAAGGCACCTATATTAATTCGCGTTCTAGGTCTAAGCAAGGGACGAGGGAGGCCTGAAGCTGAAAGGCAAGAGACGGAACTTACCGGCTCAGTGTTACTACAGTTAGCTACATCTGTTGTGGGACCTGTAGAGTAATTATCAGAAATGGAGGTCGGGAGGGGCCTGAGAGCTAAATTTGATAGGACAGTGGGGGAGGGGTCAGCAGTAGCATGATTTCGCCTATCCACCCTGCTGTATGCAGCAGATAGGGCGACCCGGTTTATACTGCGAGACGGCCGATGCAGTATGGATTTATTGTTGTGAATATTCATGGTTGTGTGTGGGCTGAGATACTGCCAGGACGCCCAGACCTACAGGAGAACGATTAGGGTTCTCAACCAAAGCCTTTGGCTCAAAAGCCTGTACCGCAAGGCAGCGGTTGGGTGGCAATGTACCAGAACTGGTACTTTTTCCGGAAAAAGATGCCAACCTTCTTCCAACCCCCAACCTGGAGGACCAGGAGACTGGTTTGTCAGACCTCTACCCATTGGCCTGCCTGGTATGAGTGACTCTATCGGTGTGGTGACCACACCGTCCAGTTTAGCCCAATAGGTCATCGAGATGCGCAAGCCGTCACACCACGTCAAGGTCCAGTCTCGTTGTGACGGTTTCTTCCACTGAGTTCCCCCTTTGAAATAATACTATCTCCTAGAACTACACATTGTTAGGGTAGTGAAACAGAAGCAGTCCACCTCGAGATAAAGCCGTGCCGCAGGTTTGTTGGACCAAACCCAATGTGTTTTCGCATCGACCGTAATGCGTTAGCGAAGAAACTTCACATATAAGTCTGCCAAGTTAACCGAGATATACACTAGCGGCATCAACCTAGTTTAAGGCAGTGTCACCTTTTTCATCCCAAATGAATAGCCTATCAAGTCGTCATTCAGATAAACAAAGGTGTACTAAAACGTGATTTGACTAGATCATTCATGCCAAAACATCCATGGTAGAAGCGAAAACCATAACTGGTCCAGGAATGGAGGTTCAAACTAGTTAAAGTTTGTCGATACTTAAGCAGTTCATTGTTAGATTGGTATACAAAAAGGATGTAAGTACCATCGTGTATCATGTCTGAGCACGTCTCCGTTGGTATAGCGACTCCTAGTTAGCCAGATGACACGTAACGACACGATTCCTCAATGTGCATACTCTGAATGTCACATCAGTGGTATTGAAGCCGCTGTCTTACAGCACACGCCCAACGTTGTGGGCGCATCAATGAACAAAAACTAAAAACGGTTCAACGTTCTGATCACGTAACCAAAGTGGATAAACCAAATCTGCTCACCATCGTCCCACAACCGAAAAACTGATATCATACATACTCTAAAGATAGTCAGATTTGGTTATTCGATCTTTTCGAATTCTAGGTGATACTTGATTAAAAATGCTGTTTTGATACATAGCATCCTACCCGAATAAGGGATTCCATGTGTGCAGTTCGGACTTTCCTCCACGTAAACATGGCATGGTCGTAAACTAGCGCAATCTCATGCCTTGAGGAAATGAACTGAGTGTCGACGTATAGAGGGATATGCAATGTACTATCGAGCTCTTCATTCTTAAGATAAAACAGTAACGTCCGTATACTTTACGGCCGCAACTTGTCGAGAATGAATGTAACTTGATACCAATTGCACGTTTACACGATAGTCCAGCAAAAAATGCAACTTGCTTCAAACCGGTGACTCCTTCAACCACAACCGTATCTTCCGTTAATGTACCAGTCTTATCAAAGGCACATATATCCACTTTGCCGGCAAAAGGAATCCGAAACGGTTCTGTACAGAAGACCACTAAGAAACAAAAAAGAAAACAAACCAAGGTCTTCGTATCATATTGGGCTTGCGAAAACAATGAGACAACCTGAGAAATTTTACATAAGAATACCACAGGCTTAAGTGGAGATGAGAGTAAACGAAGAATGGTCACAGTCCACAGCAGAAATTGGGTTATTCATTGAGTAATGTAATCCATTGAATGCTCCTCAAAAAGCAAACGACGAAACAGGAACATAAACAGTTGACGAAATGCAGAATACAATTTCCTCCAGTTAAAAACCCTCCTCACCAACCGTTACGCCAAAACGGCACCGTGTTAGAACAAATGACGCTCAGATATCTAGATTCGTCAAACTCTGCACAGCGGTTTTCGAAATATCACTAGAAAAGAAGCCATCGCGTTATCAGCTCAAAGATCTCTGGCTGTTATCATCCACAGTTTATCAATGTGAATGGAAATTACAATTCACATAGCACGGTTTGTAAGAAAATCCTATCATTACAACTAAATAACGTTAGATAACAATGACCTCGAGGAAGGTTGGACGAGACGGCCAAGAACAGTTGTTTAAATAGCATGCTACTATCACCCATCAGTAATCAAAATATTCCTCAAGTTAATGATTTCTGTGATTTCAACTTGCAGAGAAGTCCTAGTCGAGGGGTCATCGATTGGAGTTAACAGACAGTAACTGTGTCTCCTCTCGAGGCGATCGGGCAACCTGATCATTACTCACAAGCGAAAGTGGTTGAGCGTTCACATATGATAATTCGGTCGTGCCTAATGTGAGGTCAATGGCGCAGTGGTCAACACGGTTGCCTCATGAAAGCGTGGCCGGAGTTCTAGTCCCGGCAGTGGCAAGGATATGCACTACTGACGAGCTCTAATGAGAGCGAAACTCGAGTCTAGTGCTTCTTTTCGAAAGGGGCCGACTGGAAAGTCTATGGGAATGCGACAGCTGCGATCAATTGCAAGTGATGTTCAAGTTATATAAAACCGAAATCTCCCACTACTCATCAGCAAATGAGGTTTGGATTGGATGTGTACTACACAACCTATCTTTACCAGATGTGAACGCAATATATCGACCGATACCGCAAAAGCCTTGAGTCCAACGACAAACACTCAATAATCGACCACGGCCTTAAAGAAAACATTGAGAAAGGAAACGATTGAAAGACGGCTTGATGAGAACGGATTTCTTAAAGTGACGCGACGAAAATCCGAATATCCCACCGTCAATCCCTGCAATGAAATGAGTATACAATGTATGACTCAGCGATCTTTTGAAACACAAACCAAGACGTCGATGAGTGGGCAACCCGTGATTTTCATGCATCCAACCAAAGCTTGTCTTGGAAGTGCAATAATTTGCTGTTTTCTAAGATAAACGGACATTGTCAAGCAATCAGCAATCGGTTGATGTTACTTAATGACTCGAACTCCAACAATAAGCACTTTAATATTAACATCAACCAAACACCCTGGAATTCCTGGTAGCATTACGTATATTTATAATCCACAAACTCTGTAATAAGTAGGTCAGTGCTGTGGAAAATAAGCGAACGGCGGCATAAAAGAGAACCTGAATACAAACAGAATTAGGTTAAATTTGATTCATCCGTAATGTGTTCACGGTAACAAGCCAATCGTGTAAACGGAAGATTAAACTCACAAAGTTTAGACAAAGCCAACAAGGACGAGTTGACAGCAAGAGAGAGTTCAATAGGCAGCTCCTGGGGTATCACGGAAGTCACAATTAGCGTGCATTCAAGAAACAACTTGTAGCGATTGCGACGTGGATCAGCAGAACCTGCGAAGGAGCACGAAACAATTTAACGGTAGAAAACAGCGGAAAGTTTATGGAAAATTTAAAAAATACAAAACTTTACAGCAGTCGGCTGACTCTGTCTAGAGAGCGCTGTCACAGATCATTTTACTGTTACTTTTCAATCGTTGCACTGTTTTACAGCGAGTCACATTTGGGCTTCAATCCTTATTCCCATTGCATCCAAACTTGTTCAACTGCTACTTTTGGATACATCAATAACAACAAATGCGTCCAGAAACGTACGAACGATGGAACGCTTTGTATTCCAAAAGAAGTCAAAACAAACATGCAGTGACATCCATGCTCTTCAAAACTGAGTTTAGACCAACACTCTAGGGTTGGTTTCGTGTTTGCTTTGAACCAACAGACAGAGGATGTTAGATAGAAAGTTGGACCAGCAATATAAGTGCCACCAGCCAAACATTTATTCCAGACTCTACTACCATCGGTGAAAATGGGAACAATTACATAGATTTGGTCTCACATTTCGGGTCAGTCCCGAATCTACGTAGGATCCTGCTTACCGGATACATCTAAACAAAGATGAAACCGGTCTTACAGAGTGTCGGTGGGTAAGCAGCATGAAACATTTGCACTATTCGTTAGAAGCCTTGAAAGACATGATCGTCTTGAATTAGCAATTCGTGTTCAACCGGCTCAGAGTGAGAACAGATCGTACTCATGATATCGGATGTCATTTCAGACAGCGCCAAAGCTTTACGAAACATGGTGACCATTAATAAACTGTATTTGACTCTTCTGACAACTTATGATCACCTAAAATCGCCATTTACAGCATCATAAAACAATAGAACTGGAAATGGCGTTCGCCCACGTTTAAACTGTAACTAGGTGTGGTCTTCATGACACTGATAGTGAGGAAAATCACAAAAAAGAAAGGTCTCTTTCAATGGAACTGAAATCACTGTCACATGGAAAAGGATCAACCTCTAATATTCGGATCAAAAGCACAAGAAACTAAATGAGAAAAACCCCTCTAATGAAAACCAAGAATAAACATGATGAACATGTAGCCGCTGCCTTCTTACAAACATGTTCTTGATAATTCATCACTGCAATATTAAAATTATGTACCATATCAAAATGAGGATGGAAGTGAGTTACCTAATCGGTCAAAAAAATTTCAATAATCATCGTTCAGTAGTCTAGACATGGAATATGGACCAACCTCCAGTCTAGGACTATTGTCGATGACTACTGAGACGTCTATGCCGTTTTGCCTTTGTTTTTGACCACTTAGATAGCACGCTTGGCTTCAGTTTAATATTCTATTTACCTGTAACGATTCCATGAGGACCAACTGAAAACCTGTTCGTTACTCTGGTTCTTTTCAGATCAAAATGGGAATTTCCACCAGAATATCTAAAAGCGATCCTCGGGATGTTCGCTTTTCTATACCCCCGGCATCATCAGTCGTCCTAAGTGAAGGTCAGCCGAGGATGTCACATCTCGATAAAGATCATTCAAATTTCCTTACCAAAAAATTAAACGTTTGAAACTAGTTGGGAAAATATACTAACTGAATTATTCGTCGGCATACATCTGATTATAAAACTCGCGTCCACGTGTATTTTTCCGCTAGCCCTCCTTCGATAGTTCAGCAATGCCTAAAGTGAAGTAAGTGACAAAGTCGTTACCTGGGTTGCCTCACAAAAATATGGTTCAGTGTTCGAGTCCCGGTGATGTTAAGAATATACACTACTGCGTTCTAAGGGCGAAAGTCAACAGCAAAAACCGTAATCAAATGTAAGTGGTGTTCAAGTCGTATACCGTAACCGCTATCCACGTGTAGGATAAATAGTCCCGCGTCACCCACGCTGAGGAAGGGACTTTTTGAGCAAACAAGGCTTGTGGTTGAACATCCCTATACAAAGGACAGCGATGTTGCGTGAAAAGCCACAATATGGCTGTTGCTGATGATCGCCACACTAGATGGTGCAGTATTTGAGACAGTACTTTCTTCAGGTGTCCAGGTGTCCTCAAATAATGGGCAAAGACGCTCGGGATAGCAAGTAACAAGCGCCATGTCATGACCTTCATTGTCACGTTGATGTAGTAATCAGGCTAAAGCAGTGCGGCGGTCCTGAAGACCAGGCCGATTAAGGTTTCTACATCAGAGAGGAGCAGTTAGAAGAAAAACTATATTCATAGGGTTGTACGCCCATTACTGGCTGAGCAAAGGTGCCCAAGTAGAAGCATGTTCTTATAGCCATACAACAGAACTATATGTATAGGGGTATATGCAACACTGCTGTATCGCGAATATAGGATAAACGAATTAGATTCCCTCAAACCGTGATCGCCGAACGAACGATCATGGCGGTCGGCACATTACTGGATACGGCCACTTTCGTTGATATAGTTCAGCATACGTCTATTGCGACCAGTAGTAATGGAGCTCAAACATCAGTCCTATGCATAGCACCATCGGGTTAAACAAGTCTCTCACTACCAAATGAAACAGAATCTTGGACCGCCAAAGAAAATCCTACCTGTTGTTATCTCACATTTCAGGCACTGCAGTTAAAAATGTCAAGTGGGATCCTTTAAGGTCACTCTCTTCCGTGACATAAACAACCAGGACGTAGGGAAGTCGTCATCCTCCGGATAGTAACATCACTGAACTTTTCTTTATCCACGCTATTACGCCTTTCAACTCTTCTCATTTCCTCATACTATCAGATGATTGATAGACTGATATTCCTTTTATAAAACCAAGATAGCTGGCAAACAAATGTGTCTTCAATGATCGCACACTCTGACAGGTAAATCAGTACGCTGCCTCAGCAAGTACCCTGAGAAGTTTGGAGCACAATTTGTGTAGCGAATGGCGGATCGAACCACAGCATCTTCTGGTCACATTCTTGGCCGCTGTGAACGAAGGAAAAAATGAATAAACGAATGCATGTGCCGCGTCCACAAGACACGAACCAACAGTTCACTTGGCTCAATCTCTAGATGCCTATTGATCTATAGGCCCCATCCTCACGGTTTCTGGTGACGCCCAAACCCAATCTTACAGCCGAAATGAAGCGAAGATCACAATGCCGTTCAACTCACGTCAATGCCTACTCGGTTGAATGTCAATGAATAGCCATCAATGTGCCGTCGAACATTACACCGGTTAAAGTCTGATGCATCCAATCGAAGAAGCGCTGTGTTCATTGTATTGGTGTACACCTCGGAAGACAGTAGTTTGCATGTGGGTAAGCATATGTTCCAAGACTCTCTCAATGACTACCTGGGACGGACCAGATACTAGGAGATAACCGTGTTACTACGCTATTTAGAATTCCCAAGGACAGAAGCGACTGGGTGGCGGGATTGGTGTGAGCATAACGTACTGATAACGATGAAACTGCTTCAGATATGTGCATCCCACGACCTCAAAAGCTCAGATACCGTATTTCAACAGAAAGATCATCATCATCATCATAGCAGCCATGAGCCTGACCAAAAGGTACTGTGGCTCGGGCTGCCGCTCACCTCAACAGTGACGTGGAATATCCTAGAAGAAAACGTTACTAAGAAGGTTGAAAATTAATAAAAGAAGTCTAAGCGGAAGAACTAGAAATGGTATGGATGCAGGTACGCCATTGACTGCGACACACCGCCATCTCGGATAGCGTCTCTAACCAGCGGTTTGAGTGATCACGAGGACCCCATCCAGGCAGGCGACACCTACCCACTTTACTCAGAAGGAGCAACTACACGGAAACCGCCTTGTACAGCTCATCATCATCATCATAGACAGCAATACATCAGTGGTTCACACTGATGCTTAACTGCCACACAACCACGAAAGAAAAAAACCTATATAGGAAGAGAGAGAAAAGAAGGGAAGGGAAGGGACCTAACTACTAAAAATAGCTACGTCTATATTCAAACATACATCAAGGCGCCTACACCTTGCAAACAAACAACCGAGCTGTAAGTGAAAGTAAGGCGTCAGCCATGGATGTAAACTGATCACATAATAGTCAGTTAGGGGTGGCGTCAATCTGGCAAGCACTGTCGTGCATTTTTTAGGTAACCACCAGGACTCGCACTATGGTGTTATTCGCTTATGTTTCGTTCCGCTACTTGCTCGGAAAATATGCACACGCGAACACAACTTAGTCAATTGGCATGTAAGTGAATAAGGCTGTATGGAAAGCTTGCAATACAACATTGAGGAATAAATTGCCCTGAGTGATTCAGGTTAGAGTCTACAGAACACGCGGGTAAACCGCAGCGACAATAGAAGCCTGCTACCAAGTAGCAAGTTCCGAAGAAGTTTTACAGTCGCATCAAAAGCCGAGTTAATGAATCTTTTAAACAAGCGGCACTTGATACCATTAGGTTCTGGATACAACAGGTGATCAACTAACTAAAAGCTTCAGCTATAACCATGAGCACTGCTTCGATGAACAATCAAGAAGCAGAACGAGCCTCTTCGTCTGAAAATAACAGAATGTTACGCCTTCTGATTCGCGGTTGAATTGGTCGTCGATCTGGTATCAGTGAGACTATGTCTCAAAAATGGTCCACATAGTAAAAGCCAGTAGCGCCGAGCACATTAAGAAACTATTAAGCCGATCTAAACAGAATTATGCAGATGATGGGACCGGAATGACCAGTTATTGTATTCCCAGAGGCTTTCCATATGAAACAAAGGCGGCCTTGAAGTTTACAATGTTGAAGGGTAATACGGCTTCTATGGTAGAGCTCCCTCTCCTTTCTCCTTTTAGAGATAGTGAGAAAGAAATGATACCAGAACTGACAGCGCTCTTTTAGACGACCTGAGAAATTGAAGAGGTACCGCGTGGTTGGTGTCTATCAAGATTTGCTTCCGTTTTTTTTTAAAAAAAAAAGAACCTGAGGTCAATCACTGGCATAAATCTTGTGTCCACCGCGTTCAAGTCAGTCACCGATCTAATATTGCTGCAGTTCATCAAATAAGTCAGATTTGTGAAGAGTAACCATGATTCCCATTCGGTGGGGAGCGCATTGACCACATTCCTACTTTACGACGGACTTTGAAGCACCGAAATTCCTGCAGACAGAAAACGATCATTGAGCTTTTGAACTAGGTCGATCACGTCGTTCTTTGTGGACGTCTCGTTTGTGAAGGAATTTAAGATGAATGCATAGGTTTGCTCACTCTGAGTGAGATGAGAGTATAAACGACTGTCTTGCATGTTAACTCCGGGTCGTGTCCGTCCTATCTCTCTACTTCCGCAGCTTTCTCGCAGATGACATTCTAAAACGTGTGCTTAAGGAACTCAATGATGTTGAGATGGAGTTTCTTCTCAGCAGTCAGTTCAGCCCAGCCTCTCTGCCAATGAGATACAGACCGTGTGGAATAAGCTGAATGACTGAAATTGGTCTAGGCTGTGCTTATAAGACACACGGCGCTTTTTCAAGATTGAGGCGTTCCTACTTCTACCTTCTTCATTGCAGCTGGTCCGTTTGGAGTAAAGAACCGACTCACCCACTTGGATGATACCATCCCGTCATCTTGTAATATTGCTGACCAAGGATCAGCAAAAACTGAGAAGGTGTCTATGACAACCTGTAGCATCTTAAACGTAACACTGTCAAGTGTCCACGACTATATTCGTCTGGCAAGCCTACATATTTCGCACTTCCTCTCGACGGATTGTAGTCTAAAGACCCAAAACCCGAGAAAGTGCGTGAAAACCGGAAGTTAGCCATTTCAGTATTCAACATCCCTACCTTCCTAAGTAGTCACTACAAAGTCGTGACTGATCTGTTGTGCTTGCTTTGAAACACTCGTATGCTTCTTTTAACAGAGAACAAATCAATTCCCCAATGTCAATATTACAGCAATTACACTGCAACCGAAACTGCGTGTGGAAATGAAGTCCAGGTTCTGTCAATCATCAATGGGGCGGGTAACCAAAAGGAACCGTTTCAGAGACTGTCTTATAGCCAATATTTGACTAGTGTTAATGGTAAATACAGTTTTGATAGTTGCACAGAGCAATCCACTGTCGACGCTAACATATGCTCTCTACTCAAACCACCCTTTCCACAAGCGTATACATAACACACTTCCATTTACGTTTGGATATTTGAAAACCACCGCATTCCACTTCAATACAATAATAACTAGGATTAAAATATGCAAACAAATGGACAGAACAACTTAACTGTAGGTTGTGGCAGACCGAATTTTTGTGCCGACGAGGAGAGATCAAAGTCTAAACTACTGAAAACCATGATATCGGCTTTTTCATATAACTATGCGAAATCGCGGCAGCACGCCACGCTTTTCCAGATCACTCTCACATTCTGCACGCGAAAATGAAAGAGCCGAATTATGAAGTGGTATACGAACGACAATGACAAGTCAACCGACACGGAGCCGGACAGTTTGGTGTCCAATCAAAGATTCTGACTAACAACCGATGACAAGAGACAAAGATGTGTACTAAATGCCATACCAATATGTCCGAAAACGACTTGCAAAGTTGGCATTCGAGACGCTACCACAATCAGTAGTTAAGCTTCCCAATAACACTTAGCTCAGGTAAAAAAAAGTCGATAGCAAAGGACCCCCAAAGGA
>LOND01001155.1:98618-109928 GCA_014220965.1 Paragonimus kellicotti
TGTGCAAACAAGTGAGGAAGCGGCCTGATACTTATTGCTCCAAAGCCACTTGCAACTATCGTACTTCGTAAACAAAAACGTACCGCGTTAGCAGCAAGCTAGACCTATGACATTTCTACTAACAATAACATAATTAAAATACAAATACCACCACGGCGTCAAGTCTGAAAAGCGTCAAAAAAGACGGCGATGCGCTAACCATGTACACATATTACAAAACCGAATGCGCGTACTAAAAACGATCGGCGTGACAGTTCGTGAACCTGTGCCGTGTTTTATCGATTAAAAAGACCAATCTCAGCTCAGTGAATAATCAACGTGGGCTGAAAATCATTAACTTTCTATTAGCAAACTGTCAGCCGACTGAACCACTCGCCGAAACGCATTAATGAATGCTGCTCACCCACAATCCAAACATAAGCGGAAGCCACAATCGCGAATATCAATAGACAGTTCGATTCTTTTAACCCGTTTTCGAAACTCTTTCTTATTCAGTGACTTCAAACCTGGCTTTCAGAAACACTATAGACTTGCTTCAATCATCGCCCGCAGCGAGAGTCATATCTAGAAGGATAGTGCACCAAACACCAAGGTGAAAAGCTTGCCTGGTCAACACAAATATCTACTTGTCGCAAGGACACCTTCAGTGATCAAATACTTATGCAGATAGGTCAACAGGCAGCTCCAATGCGTACAGCAGAGACCCACACCATTGACATGTGCCGTATCGTTGAAACACGGCCGTATGATTTTGGCGCTCCCAATCTCCGTCAACTATTCCAGTGTGCATATAATCTGCGCTTGTCTGGAGACTCTGAGGCTCGAAACACTGCAGTCAAAGATAAAGTTTATTACCAAGCCATTGAACTTCTGCACACCGCGTAGCACACGAACACCGTAATGGTAGCTGTCCCTCCGAGTACTTTCTCTGTTTACTAACCTGTTGATACTACCCTCCCCTTGGAAGCAAGATATCTGAGCAAAGCGAACTCCCTCTTGCTTTTCTTGTAGATGGGAGATAAGCCTTCCTCAAAGACCTGATGAGTCTGTTCCGAAAACTTTAGGTCTGTGAAGCAGTTTCAACTGACACGAATCCGATTAACATCATCCTAATTTTCAAAAAGTGGTTACACACTTTGTGTGCAAACAAGTGAGGAAGCGGCCTGATACTTATTGCTCCAAAGCCACTTGCAACTATCGTACTTCGTAAACAAAACGTACCGCGTTAGCAGCAAGCTGGACCTATGACATTTCTACTAACAATAACATAATTATACAAATACCACCGGCGTCAAGTCTGAAAAGCGTCAAAAAAGACGGCGATGCGCTAACCATGTACACATATTACAAAACCGAATGCGCGTACTAAAAACGATCGGCGTGACAGTTCGTGAACCTGTGCCGTGTTTTATCGATTAAAAAGACCAATCTCAGCTCAGTGAATAATCAACGTGGGCTGAAAATCATTAACTTTCTATTAGCAAACTGTCAGCCGACTGAACCACTCGCCGAAACGCATTAATGAATGCTGCTCACCCACAATCCAAACATAAGCGGAAGCCACAATCGCGAATATCAATAGAAAGGCAATGAACAGAAACGTCTCCAAATTGTTCGCTGTCACTGTTTTTACGCTGTACATGATGGTTTTCAGTAGGCGCCCTTGCGAAGTGCTCAAACCAGTGCGGAGAACGAAACAGATGCAGCCATTATCGGGAGCTGAAATTTTAAGAACGACGGGAGAAATGGATGGCCACTATTACGTTTTGAAAGCAATTGACGCAACAAAATGCAAACAGTAACTAAGTAATTTCATATAACCATGAACCCACGTTTCCAAAATAACAAAGGAAAATCAATGCAAACAATAAATTTTTGAACAATCGGAAAACACTATCAAAACCTATATATCGTTCACGCGCTCGATAAATATGACTGAAATAGTCCTCATTAAGCGTTTGAAAAGCAGGAAGGGGGCCACACGTTCACGTTAATAGTGAAGTCCACTATTAGGACGTCCCTATGGTTCTCTGCTGTTAGAGTTGTCGCACGAAAGCCGACAATTTTACGAGGGTGCCAAACCCGATTAGGGCGTATCACACCACCGGACTAACGCAATGGTATTTTACGTAATCAATAACAAATTGTATTACGAAGTGACCGTTGGATTCCAGTTAGAGGCTTTTCACTTTCTTCCATCAAAAGAAATAGCTTAAACTATTTTTCACCTTTTAAATGAGTTGAAGACTTTGAAGGGGAGTTAAACTGAACCACTTTGGTGCCACCAAACAAAACATGTGTCTTGTGGCCTTCGTCAAATGTGAACTGCTCATCTGGTCGAAGAGCTTCGCACGGTTCCTGCAAATAAATAAATAAATAAAGTAATCTTTAGATGGAAGCCCAATCACATAACAGGCAAAGTAATTCATTGTAAAACGCGACGATGACATAACTACACTATACTGAAGTGAAAAGTGACCAGGGAAACTAAATATGAAGATTGGATGCCTAAATTTGAGACATAAAAAGATTTCTGATTACAGTAATGTCACGACTGAGAAGATTTCCAATCACGCACAAGTACATGCGCGCTGTCAGGCAATTCGACCGAAATCTACTCAAGAAAGCAATATGTACATAAATAAATCCTAATGTGCGCACGCCCGCAATAAGGACCTATCCAACGTATCCACAAATAGAGAGAACACCTTAATTATTTAATAGATCGCGTTCAAGAACGTATGCGCTTACTTTGCTAACAGGAACTGATTCCCCAGTCAACATAGACTCGTCTACAATGCAAGTACCTCGGACCAGGAGTAGATCGCATGGGATCAGAAACCGCTGGTTCCCATCGGCGATTGACACAATATCCCCGGCAACCAACTTGTCGCTCATAATGCGCGTCCAACGTTTTTGCCGATAAACCTGCATATTTAAATGAAGGTTTAAAAACAGTATATCCGAACTGATTCTCAAAAATGGGGGAATAATATCCTACGGGTAAGAGGAAAGTTTTCGGAAGGATATTTCACAAAAATATTGCAATCTCGAAAACCTTTGGGAGCAAAAGTGTCAACCTAAAATGATTATTTACGGAAACATTCATTAAGAATATGAAATTAATGTGGCCGGAGATTCATGGATAGTTTCAAATCAGTGAAGTGTGCAACAGAGATATGGTGTTACAGTTAAAGCAGTGGTAAAACAGCCCGGAAGGGAAGCGAATGAAATATAACTCACCCGAAGCAAACTGGCTCGGATGCAACCATACCATTTCACACAGTCTAAAGGCGTTGGCTGACAACTTCAGAGCTACGTTCGACCATTTGAAAGTATGATGACAGTTTTTCAATATATTACCATCATAACGTGCACTCAGGTACACGAAGCCGCAAGTAAAATAATCGCACCGACAGCAGTTGTGTTCCATGAAGAAGTTCTCGCCTAGATGTCAGCGACACCACATCTACCGTTACTCGTGTGCTAAAATCTAGCGTCGATATTCTGGCTTAGATGTCAGAAAAAGTTTAAGCCTACGTAAATGTAGAATACCGGTCATACACGGAACACGCTCTTGAGGCTATATTCCGACACGAATCAACTTACGAGAACCAGCAAGTTGATGGACATATTTACTGACAGCCCAGCGAACAACGTCTTGTGATATCTTCATCTACTCAGTGCAGGAAAAATTAAATCCGACAATGAATAAACGTAGAAAAAACGAATGGTAGTCTCGAACACCGTTGTATGTCAAACCAAGAGCTGCAATAGTAACTGACACATTAGCCGCGCATGCCAAGATGCGAACGTGCATAGACAAAAGTGCAGTGATTAAAGAGAAACACCTGTCTGGCCGATATTGTTTAGAGCTGTCTTACAATGGAACGTGGAGAAGGAAATAAACGGCAGTAGTTAACAAACGTTGAAAACTGCACTCGGAGTTGTCACTATTCGTTCAGAAGAACCTGTAAACCATAATGATTAAAAAAGACGTCTACATGAGCACACAAGATTCCTCAACCGTTAGACAAGCATCCTAAATTATCGGGTGCGGTTTCTGAAAAACCGGACAAGAATCTGAAACAAAGTGGACTATTGTCCAGGTCTGTAGATTGCACGCAAAGTTTTTGCTACGCAACATGCCGAGGAAGTAAGGTTCAGGCTGTACAATCCTAGAAAAGAGCACTGAAGACAATTATCACCCGGACTGGCAATCTATCATTGATGACTGGCCTCATCATCACTGAGTTAGCTCGAACTACTTACTCACCAACATATGGTGGTACACCAAAAAATGTTTCAGCGAGTTGACGACGAGTCCTTTGTGCGTGTAATTAAGATTGACGGAGATGTCGGTGTTAAACGCCCAGCTGAGAAACCAGCGAACCCCAAACCTGCTAGTGAAATAGTCACCGATAAACATCCTCATCGGATATACTAACGTGAGATAACCATGTTCAACCATACTTTTTCGCTAACATATTCGCGACTTTTGACTGGCCTCAATAACCGCTGATTTATAGATCGTAAGGTCCTAAATTCGGTACAGAAAAGTCGAGCGATGGAAGAGCCCGACCCGACAAAAAGTTACTTTCAGTAAACAAACCATCCGGGATTCATTACAAGCACTAAATTTAGGGGGTAGCTGAATCATAAAATAACAACTTTAGCTAACTCGTGCTTCATCATCATCATAGACAGCAATACATCAGTGGTCCACACTGAAGCTTGACTGCCACAAACTCGTGCTTAAATTCAGCGCAAGTCAATCAGGCTAGCTCAATAACGCATATCAAGAACTCAGTAAACCCTTTCACTACGTTGGCTTTGCACAATGCGAAGGTATGCCCGCATCTGACGGTTGAAAACACCCAATGATTCGTAGGTAAATTAAGATTATTAAATATTTAAATACTGCTGTCTCCGACGGCTTGTTATTATTCAGATAAGGTTCTGCTAAGCAGGACTGGTATATGCCGTCCAGTTGATTGTGGAGTTCGAGACCACCTACACCGCCGGTTGGAAATATTCAGATGTGATACTATGTTACAGTCAGCGGCGAGCCTTTATCCCAAACTTGATCCTACGTTTTCATGAAATCCAATAGCTTTTGTCTGTTTGTTTTCTCTCTGTTCTTTTGCTTCGATATGCTTTTATATCCATTAATTACTGCGCGACTTCGTGGACCATTGTCAGGACCAACGGCACCCCAAGTCATTGTACCCACATGTAGGGCTCAAAGCTGAAAATGATGATGACGATGAAAGCTTTAACTCGCCCGTTTCAACCGACGTGTACAACTGAGAACGTCACCTCTAATTACATTTACAGAGGCATTAACCTGACGTTTGTCATAGACAGTGTTGCAATCCGCCATCGTCTGCCGACTCATAGCAGCTCAAGAGTTATACTTATGGCAAAAAGGGATTTTCGTCCTGTGTGAAAAATGAGAAGGCCGCGTTTTTACCCGCCATTAAAACCGGCAACACGTGCGGCCGACCAACAATACTATCCCTAAAGTATATGATTTGATGGACTGGTATGTATTTCTAGGACAGTTAAGACGTTAAATTATACCGGTTATGTAAACAGCACCAACAACGAAAGTAATGCATCAGTAGTTGATATTTACATAGGGGAACATCCAGAAAGCAGAGGCTGTCCAGGAAATGGAAAAGTAGACGCACCAGAGAGATGATCACCAAAAGTAAGTTTGGCGGCTGCCCATTAACTATATATATGCCGTTCCAAAAAGATAGAAAGGACACTAATCTGTACCACTGGCAATGCCATATCCATCGTGTTTGCTGTTTGTTTGGCCGTCTGCGTAATTCCACCGACAGGGTGATGAAAGCTGATCGCACTGTGAGACAACTTCGGAGTACTCAACTTCCGGTCGAAGACCAGCAACGATTGTTATGACGTCCTGTTTTTTAGTCTCCCCTTCAATAAGAGGCTTTCCCTTGGAGGCCTGAGGACAAATAGAACAGTTTGATTTCAACACTTTAGCTGGCATCGCTCCATTCTCGATAATTGATTTAGTCAATCCCCCGAAGAAGCTTCCGATGCACCTGTCTTCGCTGAGGCGAACATATGAGGCAATAGTGCTTATCCGAAAAAGTTCCGAGTCATTCACGGCTCGTCATAAAACGTAGCGTATCTTAACTTACGAAAAGGTTCGAGGTTCGCCTCTTAAAGCAGTGAATTGATAACAGACAAAAACCCTTCATTCGGGCCCTCAGAAATACATCTTCGTTTGAGAATCTTTCACGTTCCTTAGTTGCCCGAAATTCGTAGGTCATCAACTTCTTGTTTGCGAGTAACTGAATTCAGAATCGGAGTGCTGGTGAGTCTCGTGCGGTTGGCCAGTGGATACTGCGCAACGTTCCCATTTTAGTGTTGTGGATTTACAACGTCATCGCTGCAATTCCTAGATTGGTTCATCTAACTACGTTAAGTCAAGCCTATTTAACTAGAACTTACAACCTTCAGATGCGAGTTGTAAACATCTTTTGTGATCGGAGTCGTTCAAACGACTCATACTTCATGTTGTTAAAATCAACTCCAGTGCAAGTCGGTCGACAAAACAGGAGGTTTTGCCAAATAACCGGGACAGTGTTAGTGTAGAACAGTGGCAGTGGGAAGCAGCTATTGACTTCGGCCACTACGATAAGCGTCACGGGTGCCACCAGGCATGTACCATCAGAAACAGTATTTCGTCTCAATTCTCACAGATTCAGTGATTTAGGTCCTGATGAAACGAAGGAGCCAACGGAGTACCCAACAACTACAAATAATTTTGGATGAATCCAGCAGTTCAAACAATCCTCTACATTTCAGTGGTGGATGCTGACAACCACCTGCTCAGGAAGATCACTCCAGAGTACGAGGGTAAGAACACTGAAGCTGACGTGCCTGAAACAGTGCGATCGGTTGAAACTTTAGATCATGGAAAGGCCAAACCGCCTGAAAGAATGCAATCCGGATGGGCGTTCAACTGATGACAGCTTTTTAGCCGTGAATTCAAGTGTACGGTGCACGCCATGTATCGCAGGGACGGATTGTGTGACGCTGCAACTCGTACGGCCGCGAATGTGCCAGTCACCCCAGACTGTTGAGTTATTAACGCGCTGCTAACCACCAATGAGAAGTCTGCATGTCTAATGGGTGCCGCGACGGTTGGTATTTGTCCGTTCTTTCCTCTTTCTGACATAAGTAACCTGAAGAAGTCAACTATTTCCTTACTATCAGTTTCAAACACTTGTTTCCCTCATTTTATAACAACTGTGATCAAAAACTTTCGTAGTTGACCGTCTCTTCTATTCCTTCGTGCCTCAAATTTTTAATAGTTGCATTTCCGGGCTAGAATTTACTACCAGAGTCCATCATTTTGTTCCGGAGAAACACAGATTTCACCATGTACACCATGTACACCATGTACACCCTCTCCAATTTCAGCCCATCAGGTTTTCACCAAATAGATGTACAGACTGAACCCTAAGAAGTACATCGCGAAACGTTTACGGTAGCACATATCCTTCCGGCCACAGTAACAAAGTGATTTGGACATGAATGATTCCAACAGTCTATGTAATAGAAATATGAGCTCATTACTTACCATGCCGTGAATCCTGCCGACCTATGGTACAATTGGCTAACTGCTCACTTGGAAAAATAGGAATGAAAGTAGCTACTGACACTGCCAGCTTTTATACAAGTTTTCGTCGTGTTGCATAAAAGACGCAGGTGCTTCAAATGCGTAAACGGAAACGCCGGAGAATTTCGCAAAAGTAACCTTCTCATAGTAAGACGGATTTGTTCTAACCTTGGGCAATCTTTATGTACATACTTTATTATACGGCTGGATGGCAGCAAGATATCTGTACCGACTGCTGATGTATTGATTTTAGTGGTCACATTGGTAGATACCATCAAGCTACCTCGAGCCGAGATGTTGACGGCCGTTACCGCCAGACGGAACATAAAGACAAATTGCAGTTTATGTTTCGAAATGACAATTTCCGGAATGAATACAAAAATAACGGATGGACAATACCAAAATTCTAATTTCATGTATGCCAACTAGTGCCAGTAATGACCTACAAAACAAACACTTTAGAGACATCTAGTGACGTTCCACAGAGATTACTACTTAGACCGCTAGTTCTACCCCACGTTTGTCAGTGATACCACAGGCAGTCAGTGTCTCTAAATTGATGCATGCAGGCGATACTGAAAAAGAACCAGCCTTTCGCTCACCAGATAACGTCGAAACGTATAGCAGGGAGAAAAGTACACACGCATTGAGCGCCCTTTACCTTCTTAGTTGTTTTTTCTGGCGTGCAAAGTTAACATTAAATCGTCAAACCAACTACACACCCCATCTCCAGAACAGAAACTTGTAAGTGGGTAACAAACTAGAGACCACTTATAATGGCCAACGATCGTACGGCTTACCTAAGGATCCCGACTGCAACCCCGCACTTCTGTCCGCTTGTTCTGTATTTATGCTTCGACGTGTGTCTGCTAGAGGAGGCCCAAAGACAACTCGGTGCCAATTGCACCGGTTGTGTAACCAACTGCATATGGCGGGTGCCTGAAATTTCTTAGCGACTCGGCCACTGTTCTAACTTTTAAGGATGACTTACGTACATCTACTTTAGTGAGGTTTAAGGGACGCAAAGGTTCTACGCATCTTCTGTTTAGCGTGTTTTAGTTATGATAAGTGGGCATGAGCTCATTTCGTCTTTTTCTTGATTGTTGTCGTCGGCCCCAGACTAACCCAGAGCCAATTACTTCTCATTGAAAAACTGCTTGAAATATATGGTTTGTTTTAAAACCGTACTGCGTTCTTAGTCTGCTGCCTGCTGGAAAAAAGTCAGTTGGACAGCTCTCCAAGAAAGGCGTTTAAAACAAATAACAGACGAGGGTCATGAGCATCCTCACTTGTCCGCTACACACTCACTTCGGCCAGCCACATACGACAGTCTTTTGGATTACAGTAGGCTTACAGTAGGTAAGGTTTATATTACAGTAAGCTCTTGGTGCTTGCTACTACGCTTGGAGAACTCTAAGGGGAGTGTCTTACCATCCACCATCGAATCACCAGTCGTCCGAAACGAATGTTTCCCACAAAAGGACAGGCAGCCCAAAATGCTCCGCTGCACTATATCCAGATTTTCGAATCTCTGCTGGCAAGTTTTTTGTTCACTCGCAGTAAACACTCCCACCTTTTCACCACCGCTGCAAAACAGTTGTTATCACCCAGCATCTACTGAACGTTTGAGCAACAATATTCAGCTCTCAGACAGGTAATTGCCCTTTCACCGATTCGCACGATTAACTGTCACCAGCCTGCTGAAGCCCAATCATCAACGGAACGTAAAAATCTACCACAACATACTTGAGGTGGATAAATATTAAATGGTTATATTGTCATCTTTCGTAAAAATCAGTGGAACCAGTGCACTATGGAGTGGGAAGGGCGAAGTGGAAGACAAATATTAAAATAAAATCTCGGAAAACGTACAGTATCAAGAAATTTTACTCACGTGTATATTATATGGTTTAGCACCCATCGATCGAATTTCCAACAAATTCCTCAGTTGCTGCTGAACTAAACCGGCTTCAAATAGACAGAGCATAGAAAGGGTTAGTATCGGATACACCCAATACTCATCCAGACACCACAAGCCCACGCAGAACACTTGAAACACAAAGAAGGGCGCCGTAGCACGTTCTTTGAACAATTCTGCAAAAGTTGGAACATTCAGATGTAGTCTACCGAGAACTAACGATAATTAAACCCGACTCACTCATTGAACCCCGAATTCTCCTCAGCCAAAGAAAGTTTGTCTATGGTATCATGACCACGCCATGCTAAGTAGTCAGAAATTTTCCAGTCTATAGGAAACTTCACGGCATAAATACTATTCTTGTTCTCATTGTCGAATGTGTATTTCAGACGTTGGAAAAAGAAGAAGTGTTTAAATGTCCCTATTGAAGGATCCTAAGAAATTAGGGCTGCCAAACAGAATTGAAATACCTTTTTGTGCTCGATTTTCACAATGGCAGTCGAACCGTTATTAGGAGTAGGAACTACTTTTACATATTGTGCCTGATCGGCACGAAACGCCTAGATACATATTAACAGAAAGAAAATACGGAGCAATACCTTTGAAAATTTCATTAGACATCTGAAGTCAACAAACCAATGACAGAAAAGGCATATCAATATTTGCACCACACCAATCACAGCCGTAACGATGAGCCCCAGTTCAAAATAATCCACAAAACCCAGAGAAGTGAACCAGATTCCCAGCCATACGGAATAGAGCAAGACAAACGGTAATACATAACCGTGAAAGAAGGGGGATCTAGCATTATACAGCTCAACACTGGCAATGTCTTGAGTCAAAGGAAAATTCTCACGCGCTGACGGAGACATCACACGGACGGGCACGTTCTAATGGGACAATGGACTTCCAATAGGTTCAATGGGTTGTAAACGGAAGTAGGAAGCCGGAGCTTTTGAGAATTCCGTATCTCGATGCGTAGAATCTCAAGGTCCTCAGCAATTTAATTATCAACATTTCAGAGATTTGCTCACGGGTTCCAGATTGCAGACCCAAGTTGTAGTGACCAGCGGTCGTGTGGCTTCTCTAAGGATCCCGGCTGCAACCATGTTTTCCCGCTTGTTTGTTCTGTACGCATGATTCTGTGTACGCCTGCTACCAGACTGTCTTTCACATCAGCAGAAAACCGCTGACATCGAAACGGAATAAACTGAATCCGGGTGACCTGTAGGGGACAAGTGGGTATGTGCTAGAACCTCGTCCACTAACGATTCAGAACGGCTTTCCTGAACGGCAATCGAAAACGTTGTCCCAACAGGCATGGAACTAGAGAACGCAGTGGGGTTTAGAAACAAACCGTATATTTCCAGCAATGTTTGGAAATATGATAAGTAGTTAGCTCTAGCCTAGTCTGGGACCAACGGCAGCAACCAAGAGAAGAAAGAAAAGAAGCGCGAGGTGGGCTACCGCCCACTCGGCGGCACTCAAAGGCGCGCCAAGCGAAAAGTGCGTGGAACCTTCGAGTGCGTTAAACAACGCTCGGAAAGGTTCGGGCTAAACGACCTTGAAGAATGGAATAGAAGATGAGTCGTTAGGGAAAGGACAAGCGTTCACTGCGTGCAATTAGTTGCACGACTGAAGAAAGTGGCACTGAGTTCATATCAGGCCTCCTATAGCAGGCGTACACAGAATCATGCGTACAGAACAAACAAGCTTGAAAACATGGTTG
>LOND01001156.1:3251-18552 GCA_014220965.1 Paragonimus kellicotti
GTACAAGATGGACAGATAGAGACCTGACATAGGGAAATGAAGTCGGTCATCAAGAGGCTGATCACTGTAGATGTGGCCCACTTCCCGGGGCCGGTTACTTTGGGACCCACGGAGCCGGTGGCTGGGTATATTAGCTGAGATGATGACTAATCGGGCCGAGTGGAGTAGATTTTGACTTTGTTTAGTCGAGTTAGCCATCAAGTGGATGCAGGTTGTAAAGAAGTTGTCTCACTGCTGAACGCCCACTTCCACTTAAAGCTGGGTTGTTTGTTTACAAGGTGTAGGCACACTTCTGTTGAAACACTGAATATCGACGAGGCTATTTTTAATAGTTATGACCTTTCCGCTCTACTTCTGTCTTTCCACTCTCTTTCTCTACAGGGTTTGCTTTTTTCCTCATGATGGTTCAGACGGTTCAGGAAGTCGATCTAGCGATAAACCTTTCCTTGAATATCGTAGACCCCCACCTTGTGTCTCTTAGAGCCGTGTGAGACAGTCGAAAGTTTCGGCAACGTCAAAGAAGATAGCATTTCAGGCCGCGTCGGGGCGTTGACATGCTGTGTCCACGCTCTCCGTCGTATCAACGTCAGTAAAGAAGTCGAGAAATCCGCCTTCACACGCCCGGTGCTAAACTACTGGGTGCATTAAAGTCACCCATAATAAGCAGATGAGTAAAGTGTTGTAGCTCCTAGGAAGTCTTCTAGGTTTACAAGAAGTGTGTCGTTGTGGGAGACGTCCATTAGGAGTGAGTCTTGGCTACGCAATGCCGGTGGAAGCCACATGGCGTCGCACTTAACAGAGGAATGAAATCCATTGAAACCGCGGATATTGGGAGATAATGGTGAAAAAATTCGCGGAACACCTCATTCTCCTTCGGACGAAGTCAGCTCGGGGCATGAATACCCGGGACACTCAGTTCAGTCATTGACGTCCTGCTGCAAGCCAGGTCTCCGTGAAAGCAAATATGTGGGTTTGTGTCATGAATCAACTGTCTGATTTCCGGTAATTTATTAAACAGACTCAGACAGTTCGTATACATGCATTTAAGAGCTACTTCCTCGCTGGACTTTGCGAGAAAAGAGAGAGAGAGTGCGAGGAATAGCTTGGGAAAGAAGACCTAAAATTGAGGAGGGTGGTGGGGTTGCACTCGGTCTGTGCTGCCGAGTGGTTCTGATGACCCTCCTTTGGGGCTGCGGGCGCGACATCACCGCTTGTGCGTATGTCAGCGTTTCTACAGGACGCTTGACCAGCATTCTCGGTGTGGCAATTTGCGACCTCTGCACCCCTGCTAAATTCCGCTTTTTGGGAGGGTGTTTGGGAGTTTTCACCCACGGAAAATTTGACTTTCTTGCCTGCTGGATGCAGGGTTTGAAGGAGAGCAATGTGCGCGGTTTTGTGGGGCCACTGATAGAAGTACCCAGTGGGGCGGGCCAAAGAAATGCTTTCTGAATCGCAGGAGGCGGCCCCAACAGGCTCCCATCGTTACGAATTCTTTGGAAGAAAGAATTTTCTGCGGGGCCTTTTGGTGGCTTTTGGCTCAGGTAACTCGTAAAACGGCTTTTGTGTGGTTTCGGTATCTTTGACACTTGTGCCCGTGCTTGGGGCGTCGGTCATTGGAGTGGCGACTACGGAAACAGCGTCCCGCTTTCCACCACTGGCACATAAGCCTGGGTGGATACTGGAGCAGAAACTACGACCTTAGTCTCCAGTTGTAGCTTCCGGTCCGCCATAATTTGTGACTTAGTTTTAACCCGCTGCTCGCGCCTCGCCCTCTCTTGTCGACAGCGATCGAAAGACACGCCTTTCAGGAGGGCGTTGGCGGATTTCAAAGCCACTGTTTTTTTCCACAACTGTCTCAGAAGTGAGCATGACTGGCAAGGTTACGAAAGGCCAACTGACATCTTGGTTGTCTTAGCGCGTAGCCTGCTCGCGAGTACGAGGTTGGTAACGTCCGGGGAGAATGAAGAAGCTAAGACTGACCTAGCTAGCTCAGTTGGAGAAGACGTTGTGGGGAAGCGGCCCCATAAGACAACTCTCCTTTCTCTGAGAGCTTTTCTTTCATGTTTGCGGCTGCCTCCTCTATATGTGCAGTTGACAGGGCAACTGCCTTCTTGGTGATTGCAACACCAGGGAGAGCAAGCGCTATGTATTCATTCAAGGACTGGAGTTCCAACTTCATTTCAGACAGAGTCCGTTGGAACTCCTCCACCCTACTCCCCATGGAAGAAATGGAAGGACATACGGTGCTAAGAAGAGCTCCGCATTTGCAGTCGCAGGTTTTCTGCGTCGCTCCACTTTTCGCGGTGCGTGCGTGACTAGTCAGCGGCAAACCGGCGCTCTGACTGTCGTCGAACCTGCAGCTCATGCAGATAAAATGAGAGCTGAAGAAGCAAGCTGCTTGTACTGGTCTTCGTTGAGGCCAGTGCATTTGAAGTGATACCACTTCTGGCACTTGGACACTGCATACCGTTCTGTACGGACATTTTGCACCCGTAACGGCCGCAAATGTTGACTGCCTGGGCTGGTGTTTGTTGAGTCTCAGCACTGCTAGATCTAACTGGGTCATTGTCAATAGGAACAAGTAGTATGCAATATAAAACGGATACAAATACATGATAACCCGAAAATTCAACATGTAACGAATTAGTATTGCGGAGCTGGAAGTACAAAACTTGTGTAGTATCCCCGCCTCGAGATATTCCGGTAAGGGTCAGTAGTACGGAGTTTGTGGTTCCACAACAGATTCTATCTCGGTTTGGTTGTTGTCCGTCCGCACCGATCACGTGAACTGCTGAAATGGTGAGAGTATGTGAGGTGTGTTGAGTGCTGGAAGCAGCTAGCAGCAGTCGGGCACCTAGGGAGGTTGCACCGTTTTGTTGTATAACAATGGAAAGGGAAGACTATACGAAGGAGGTAGGGAGAAATGAGAAAAGACGAGAGAGGAAGGAAATGACAACAATGAAGGTACATGGGGTTATACGTGTCCGACTGCCAACGGCCATCTTGGTATAATCCAGTCATCTAGTTGCCTCTTGAATGCATCGACTGACGTTGCCATGACAATCGTCGCCGGAAGTGCGTTCCATGTCGAACAGACTCGGACAGCAAAACTATGCCGTCTGCATAAAAGGCTACTACGTGGTATAGAGACCTTGTACTTATGGCCCCTGAGATTCACTGTATCGGCGAGTGTAAAAAGCTTCTCGTTGGGGTGACTCGGGGAGCATAGGATTTTGTATGTTAATATAAGGTCGCCCCTCAGACGCCTGTAGGCTAGGGGAATAGTTCCAGCTTCGACAGACGGTCTTCATACGACAAGGAAAATAGACCCTCAACCCTCTTAGTGGCCCGTCTCTGGATAGCCTCTAGAGCAGTGACGTCTTTCTTCCAGTACGGCGCACATGCCTGAATGTTGACTTCCAGCAGTGGCCTTACCAGTGTGCTGTAGATACGTGAGAATCTGTCGACTGGGAAATTCCCAAGGATCCTACTAAGCATAGCTAGCCTGCTGCTGGCTTTCTTTACCAATAGCATAATGTTAGTACTAGGGGAGAGGTCTGATGTAACGACGGTACCTAGGTCGCGCTCCTGGTGGACAGTGGCTAGGGTAGCACCACCGATGCGATATGTTCTAGTGCTGTGATGACGAACGTGCATAGTCTTCGACTTGGACGTGTTGAAGGGCAATCGATTTTCCAGGGACCATAGATGCAGGGCATCTAGGTCTCTTTGAAAGTCTTCTGCGTCTTCAACGCTGTGTAAGACGCGCCATAGTTTCGTATCGTCAGCATACATCACAACGGGAGAGTTACTCACGCCTGGGAGGTCGTTAACGTAGACTAAGAATAATAGGGGACCCAGTATGGAGCCTTGTGGTACACCAGTTGTGGCATTGAACGGCCTGGATAGCTCACCATTAACTCTAACTGTGTAAGTGCGACAGGATGGGTATTGTTTGAACTGGAAACAAACCTCACTGGATGAATCCATATTATTCAATTTGTCCAGTAGTATACTGTGATCAACTTTATCGAACGCCTTCGTGAAATCTAGAAACACAGCATCAACTGGGAGGCGTTCTTCGGCAGCTTTTGTCCACGAGTCAGCGGCAATCAGTAGGTTGGTCGTGCATGAGTGACCGTTTCTGAAGCCGTGCTGCTCCGGCGCTAACAGTGAGTGAGTATTTAAATAGTTTCTTACGAAATCGTCTATTATGCTCTCCATCACTTTTGACATGGTTGGTAGTAGAGCAATCGGTCTGAAATTACTGGCGTTTGTCCGATCCCCACCCTTGTAGATGGGAGAGATGACACCGTGCTTCCAAGTGGTTGGAATACAACCAGTATAGTATGAGTGTTGGAACAAACGAGCAAGCGGTTCCGCCAGCTCATCTGCACATTCTTTCAGCATTTGTGGGGGTATCTCGTCAAGCCCCGGGGACTTATCAACGCGCAGCAGGAGTAACTTGGCGCGTACGTTAGCCGGGGTAAAGTTAGGGGATGAATCCGAGGAGCGATCCGGATAGAAAACCGTGGCGCATGGTTCCGTCTCGGCGGAGTTGCTGAAGACAGATGCATACTGAGCACACAATATCTCTGCTGCCTCATAGTTAGAGGTAGAGTCCTGAAGGTCCCACGAGAGAGATATGGCAGCTTTCGACCTGGTCAGGGAGGTCATGTGCCCGAAGAATCTTTTAGGGCAATCAGCGATGGATCTCGCAAGTGATACTTGGTGAGCCCTACGGTCGGCGCGTACGGCTGCTGTGCACTGATTACGACAGCATTTGTATGCCAGGTGTGAGGCGCCATCTCCTTTAAGGAGAAATGCATCCCACAGGGCCCACTTCTCTTTCATTAGACGCTTGGTCGATGGTTTGAGCCAGGACGACTTGCAGGTGGGGCGTGGAGTGTAAAGTGGGACTGAACTAGTTATCGCGGTGTTCAGGTGTAACATAATACGCTCTAGATGTTCGTCTACCGTGCTACATTCTTCAGGTGGTGGCCAGTTAGCTTGGATAAATGTTCTCGCATCTTTCGAAAGTTGGCTCGTCTGAAATTGCGTCGAGCCGACAGTAAGGGGCGGGTGATCGTGACGTCGCATATTAGGCGGAAACTGATTGTGGCATGGTCGCTTGCACCTAATGGCGCACCAACTTCGACTATATCCACCATATGGGGTTCAGTAGTTAACACCATGTCTAGTCGGGATGGCCTGTGACCTTCTCTCCACCTTGTGGGTTGACTGACATGCTCGGTGAGTCCTACTTCCTGCACGAGATTGTAGAATTCCGTGGCCGCAGTACCAGACGTTAGCCCGCTGGAGAGACCTGCATGCGGGAGGTTGAAGTCCCCTAGAACGATGACGCGATGTCCGGGGATTGCGGTGGCCCGTCTAATGGCACTGTGCATTCTTTCATCCCATTCTGGGGCTGCGGACGGGGCACGATAAATGACGCCGACAATGACTTGTGATAAGTGAGGTGTCCTAACATTTATCCACAGGGACTCTTCAAGTGAAAGCAGGGTTGGGTCTCTGTTTAGGGCTGCGCGTAATTCAGCACCAACGTAGACTGCTACGCCCCCACCTCTGCTGGCTAGCCGATCCTTGCGAAAGACAGTATAACCAGGAAGTTCTATCTCGTGATCGGATATGTCCGGCGTTAGCCACGTCTCCGCTATACCTACGATCTTGGGCTTCTTTGAGTCGATAAGCTGTCGCAGTTCTTGTGCTTCGTTATTTAGAGAAAACAAATGAGTGAACATACACCACCACATGTACCTGCGTGCTCTTATCTAAGGCAGTGTATTTCTTCAGATGTGTAACGGGTACTACCTGAGCTAGGCCGACCCTTTTGAGGTCGGCTGTACCAGGTTTTTGGCTGTGCGGGAGGTGGTGGGCTACTGATGACCTCCGGTATCTTGGTCATCTTTACTACACTTGCCGCCATGGGAGGTATACCAGTAAAAGGCGTTCCACGCTCAGACCTTGGTTTATCTGCGTGAAGTCGGATCTCAGATGGGAAGCTGTTTTTAGCGTATACCACCTCTGAAGCACAGTGGACAACATATCTCTTGTGAAGAGGGTGATTCGCAATAGTCTGGGGCTGAGATGGAGCTCAGGTGTACTGGGCGCGGAAGGCGTTGGATAGACCATGCTCCACATTCGCCTACGTCTAGGTTTAGTTTGGCTCGGATAAACTTCCACTGCTCAATGTCGTGCTTGTGCGCGTGCAATGCATTCGCATCCTTCATTTCCTGTACGCCATGGTTACAGGTTCGATCGTACTGGGAACTCTGGAGGTTGCGATATGCCGTTCGTCGAGTCTCCCTGATCACCCAAGGGAAGTCAGGTTTCGCTCTTAGGCAAGAATCATTGAGTCTGGGCAAGGAAGATGCTGTTAAGAGTACCTCCTCGACGTCTTCTATCTGGCCGAGCGTGACACGGATTGGCCGAGGGCGTCCGTCTTGGTGAGACTTGCGAAGCCTGCATAGCGTGGGTTTATCTTCCACGCCTAGCTTAAGTAGATCACAAAGGGATCTCCACTGCAACTTATCATCAGCTTCTTTCTGGTCGAGCAACGTGCTTTCGCTTTCTGAGGCGTTATAGATAATGAGATTATGTCCCAGCGAACTCGGGACAGTGACTACGCCTGGGCGTATTTGTGCCTTGTGTTCTGGGCTGGGACGGCTGTGTGATTACGGCTTTCGACTAACGGCTTAGAGCTTTCCTCGTTCGTGCTGATGGGCGACTTGGACGCACCAGCTTGCTGAGACACAGTAACAATGCGTTTACCACGCTTCCGCTTAGTGCGGCCTGTCGAGGCTGGTTTACTAGCTAGTACAGGAGACGGCGGGCTTTGATTGTGTGTAGCCAGGCTGAGTTGCCTGGCGTTGGCGTATCGGGACTGCATATTGTAGAGGGTGAGGAACTGACTAACTCGCTTGTTCTGTCTTTATCCTGAGTGATGCTGTCCTTACGGATGTTTAGTCGGCATGTCACACAATGGTATCTGAGGGCTGGGGTGGGTGAGTCTCGGAGCCTTAAATACAAGTCTATGGGGAACTCGGGGTCGCACTTGCAGTGAACCCAGTAGTTACAAAAGTCACAGGCCATGGCTTTGCTGCGAGGCCCTACTACCTTCGAACACGGTCCACAAACGTCGGCAGTCGGATTAATCGCACGTCCCATGCTAGCTAACTAATCTGCAAAGCTTATAAAGTTTAGGAAAATAACAGGATAAAAAAGACGAATAAAACTTGCCAAACGTGCTGTTCGGTGAGTCTCTTCGGTGCCACGAGGTATTGTTGTGTTGTTGTGCTGGATGGCAGGACAATGGCAACAGTGTCCCGAGATGAATTCCGTGTAGCAGAAGCAATTGGAGAGTTTTTGAAGCCTTCTATGATAGAAATAGCGCTTCCACGTAGATAATTTGTGGTAATAAAGTCCTCTTCCTTTACCCTGAAATTTCTTCAAGTTAAATTCGACTTTTGCGTCAACGTGTTTTAGCTAATCGTATTAAATAGTTCAAGTTTCACAGTTTAGCTCAGTTTGGTTTCCAAGACGAAGCGGTTTGAGCTAGAAATCGCAGTTTTTTACACCGGCCATTTTCAGCGGCTCGTCACGGGTTCGAGGTTGAGGTCCAATTCACCCGGATCCAGTCAGTTTGTCCGTTTCGATGTCAGCGGTTTTCTGTTGACCTGAAAGGCAGTCATTGAAAACTGGGTGTAGCACCGCTCTTGGGGGTTTCAGAGAATATCAAAACAGAGTGAAATTACATGCATAATGATTTGTTGTAAATGAGAATCAAGCAATGCTTTAAAGCGATCTCTAGAAGTGCTGCTAACGACCTCAGAAGGAAGACTGTTCCAAAGGTTAATAACCCTGTAAGAAAAGAACTGCTGCCTAAGGAAGGTCCGAGGACGAAGCTTGAAAAGCTTCCTGTTGTGTCCTCGCCGGCCGTCATCACTCGCTATCATGAAGAACTGTTCAACGAGACCTACTCTAAAGAAGAAGTGTGTGAGAATTAAATCACCGCGGAGTCGTCGAAGTCCGTGTGGATACAAATCATTTACTTTAAGTCATTTAATCTCATTTAATGGGAGACTTCAATCGTCCGACCAGCGCTTAATTGCGCCAAGATCAATCTGGAGGGCATTAGGCTGAGTGGTATTCTAGATGCCTACGTCCCCACTGTCTAGAAAGACGTTGTTGGAAATATTCTCCGGAAGGTCATTGATGTAGATCAGAAATAACAGAGGACCTAGCACTGACCCTTGAGGAACTCCCGCAGAAATGAAAGAGGGAGATGAAAGATCTGATCCGGTTTTAACTCCAAAGTTTCCGTTACAACAAACGAAACCATCCAGATGAGAACCTTATCTTAAATACCATAAGTATTCAGTTTGTGTTTCAGGGAGCTGTGTGGGACATGGTCAAAGGCTTTGACGGTGTCGAAGAAGATGGCATCTGAGATGAGGCCATTGTCTTTGGCCTCCGTCAGACTATCCATGAAAATAAGCATATTTGTTATGCATGACCGGTTAGGAAGGAAGCCATGCTGGGTAGAAGAAAAAGATGGTTTGATAAGAAGTGGTTGAGGATGGCACGCTTTAATAGACGCTCCATTATCTTGCACGGAATGCTAGTAAGGCTGATTGGCCGATAGCTAGCAGGAGAATGCCACTGGCCCACTTCAGAGATGGGTATGACCGTTGCCTCTTTTCACGTATTAGAGAGAACACCAATTCAGAATGTCCGTTTAAACAGCTTATAAAGTCGGTTCTGCAGACTAGCAGCTGCTTCCTTGAGAATCCTGGGATGGATCTTGTCAGGACCCATTGCACTGTATGAATTAACCTTGAATAAAAGGTCTTCAACATCTAGCACAGAAAACTCAGCGGCGAACGAGTGGCTGAAAAGACAGCTCTCGGCCGGCAGTCAGATCCGTGCATTCCACGTGACAGGCGGAGATACTCGCCATTACATAGCAGTAAGGGAAGAAATTCTTCACTCCCATCAGTAATCGAGATGGCTACTAGACGTAAAGCTGGGGAGTTCAAGCTATGAGTGCCTTCAGAACGAAAGTTCTTAATCATCACCGAGACACACAAGTTTATCCTCAGGTTGAGGTGATGTGAAGTAAAAGGTCAGTGTAAAACCACCATGAGTTTGATTCCTAGAATCTATACTTTTAGATACTACGACTGACATTGTGAACAAATAAGCAAATGAAAACAATGAGTAAGGCTAAGAGATAAGATAATAATAATAATAATAATAATAATAATAATAATAATAATAATAATAATAATAATAATAATAATAATAATAATAATTGATTAATTTAAATCTATTAGAAAGGAGGTACCGGGGAAACTCACTCAGAGGAAACCGGCACCACTGGTTCGGAAAAATTCGGCCAACACTTGTCAAGCTTTCTTTTCAACTCTGTCACACTATCGGAAGATACTTCGCCCTCGGGAAGCATGCTTCAACGGTTTGTGACCCATCATACGGGGGAGTTGGCCCTAATCGATGTGGTAACTCTCTTCTGCTCCAGCTGTTTGACTGTGGCCTCGGTTGCTTGAATTTGTATGCTTTTATGTGTCAAGGTGGACGAATCACCGGAATATTGCCGGCACTCCCATTCTGATGCCTCAGCCGTACACGATATGGGAGGTTATATTTTGGTGGCATGAGTGACGTTCTTTGGTCTCGTCGCATGGACTTTTGTCACATTGTCAGGTGTTCTGAAACGCTGGATTGAGGTAGGGTGTAGCTGTTGTACAGAGAAACCTCTAAACTTCCGACCTTTATATGGTCAGCGACATGATGATGAGATTCGTGTCATTTTGATCTCTACTTACGGTACCATCGTTCCAGGTATTTCGGTGGGGTATTTTCATTTGATGTCAATTGAGTTCATCGTTTTAGCGGTTTGGTTTCCTTGTGGGAGGGTCTAATTATTACCAGACAGTTACGACAGCCATATGGAAACGTTGATGTTACATGAGAGTGGGGAAACAGAAAAATGCACATCGAACCGGATGATGAAGTAGCAGGGCAGAAGATTCCCCGGGGTACATGAAGTAATACGCTGCGCTTATCATCCAGGTATCTACTTGCGTACCACAATCAGTATGCTGCCGTGTCCCATACATTTATTCACACGAGGCGCTTGACTATATGCCCGAGCCACAACACCTTAAACGAACGTGCACATGTTCATATGCATACACATGCCACTAATCACACACATCCAGTCAACCTGCCACATGATTTCATTCATGTGTGCATATGCATTCTGACGACAGACTTCATGGCATGAAAGCTTGTTCTGATCAGATGGACACCACGCGATAGATCCAATAAGTTCAACATGTTTGTTGCAAAGCAAGAAGCTAAACTTCTAAACTAACTGCGGTTCGATCGCAACGCCAAATAAGTTTTGCAACAACGAGAGAACGAAGTCTTTGTAGCATCATATTTACCGTAATCTTTGATAATTTATTTTTACATGCCACTGTGTGCTCTCCTACTTAGTTCCTCATATATTTGCTCTAAAGAGTAGGCATCAGTTTGGACTTAACTGATCACCGCGACAAGAAAGTGTGTTTATACACACCGTCTCCCTCTTCTAATATTTTGTTGAATTGTTGACTGATAAATTATTCGCACGGTAAAGTAGTTTGGCTCCGAACTACCGCCTACCCTTCAATGCCCAACGTTTCGCTCCTTACATCTCCTTTGAAAATATCTGTTCAACCTTGTCCGACTGCACCCTCCGACACAGTATTTTTTGCGTGTGGTGGCTGTTTAAGCACACCTTACCCCAACTCACCTGCGCTGTTCCTGTTTTGTCGGTAAGCATTTCGTTTAATTTTCAGATACACTATTGCACTTTATGTTACCGTCATCGTTTTTTAATGTTATCACATCCTTGTTTGCATGTAATTTGCTCGAATAGACGGCTATAATAAAGTGTCAATTCGATTCAGTTAAACGGTCAGTGGTAAGCCGGAGATGTATTACTTTCAGACCCCGCTTCAAAAGCGTTTTGGCGAACCGAATGGATCGGAGATTACTTCTGTGTGTGAGGCTCGTTTTGTAGTGGGGCACATCCCTGTTTAGGTGCTTGCGGCTATGACTGGAAACATGGTTGCTATTCTTGTCGACGTTAGCCCAACAACTGAGTGTTGGGGACAAATGAGTCGCTCAAAGGAAAATTTCTCTTTTACCCTCCCAGTCTGTCTTCTAAGCCGATCCAAACTGTAAATGGATGAGTAGCTCTTTCACAATCTGTCCTAACGTGCGCAAATAATGTAAATCTGCTGGACAGTGAAGCCAAAAATTCTCCTGCGAACGAGCAGCTGTGTCGGTTGATCAGCAATGTTCGAAAAACGGCGAAACCCCAATAACTCACCCGTCGGAGAACTCGCAGCATGTTTCGACTGTTCCAAAAGGTCGTGTGGTACTTATATTGCCTGTAAATACGCCATTGATGATAGCAACATTATACACTCACCAGTTCCCTCATGAGTCCTCCGTCGACAATAATTCAGAGAGCAAAGTATCCCTTGATCGTAATTTGTCACTTTAGCTACAATATAACAGCCAAATTTCTTGATAAGTTTGCAGTATTTCATCAGATCGCCAATGCAATAAATCAGCTAAGTCTTTAAAAAATCTGTGGATCCCGCCGACGAATCTGCGGCTGATTGAGGCACAAACATCCTTTCGAGCATTTTCGTAACGTCTGGGAAATTCAAATTTCGGTTTAATTTTATGTCTCATCGTTCTTTTATTATTATTATTATTATTATTATTATTATTATTATTATTATTATTATTATTATTATTATTATTATTATTATTATTATTATTATTATTATTGCTCGTGCCAGGAACATCAGAATTCATGAAGTCTGCGTCGCTTTCCCCATTGCTGGTGTTACTACCTGTTTGGTTTAACATTTGCTTGTTTTTCCTACTGGCTCTTCTCGTCTACAGTGACCGTTATCGTTCCGGAATGCGTTAACTTTTGCTGTGTTCAGGCAACATAATCACTGTTATGACCACAAAGACGCTTGACCAGCAAATTCGTTTATTGCACGAACTCCCGTACAGGTCATGTTAAACATGGGACCACAAACGTGTACACTCATTTGCACGGCTGATATGCGTTCACATACATTGGGTAGCAGTACGTTGTCATTCGCCCTGGTGGCACTTCCCCCATAGCGCGTGCACACTATTCCAATATTCACTTCTGGTCCGTCGTCTTCCTGGCGTTGGGGCTTGCCCTTTGTTCCCGAATGTCGCTTGTGAGTAGTATATTACTCACAACGAAACTGCCTGTTATACAACATCGCAAGTCGTTCTTGTTCAAGTACTATATCATACGGAACGCGAGATCCAGCAATACTGGTGATTCAAACGTATCCAGTGTTTGCGGTCAACTTCGCTGCTGCGCGAACAGCATGCAGTGCCGGAATTTCTCACAATGGTACCACCTCAAATGTGCCGGCCCTAAGGAGGACCAGTTGATTCCACTTAATTCGTCGACAGTGTCGCTCTATTTGTACCAGCTGTCTCTTCGGAACAAATGGCAGCACATCCGGGCTGGCAACCATCCGGCTGCTCGCCATCGACATTCAGCGGAAACAAGACGCGTCCATGTATAGCTGCACGACATTTGAGAATGTCAAGGCGTTAAAAAGGCCATTGTAGGAAAAACATTGGCTGAGACAAGATTCGTCTGAAGTGAAGTCAGAGCTTAGCCCACGGAAAGAATACACAGCACTCACCATTAATGTTGTTGAGATGTGTCGGATCATTCCAAGATTTCTGCGCTTTGTTCGATCAGTGTTAAACGTTGGCTCTATTTTTCGTCATGTCCCACAGATAAACTGCGCCAATCATCACTCTTAGTGCAGCTACTGTTATCATTTTTCTTTCTGTTATTCAGTCTGAGCCCTGTAAAGTTCTGAACGGTAAAACCATACATTTCTCTCTTTTTCATGGGAAAATTTACGATTCATATCACCGATCGAACTGCGAACAGTCGTTTTGATTTGACCCAGCCAGTGACCATTTGTTTAAGTGGGCTCGATTCCGTTTAGTCATTACCTATTACTGAGCGGTGCCTAACCGTCGATTTTGTTGTACGGTTACAGTTTTTGCACGATTTCTGCGGACATTCCACACTTGAAGTGAGAGACCTAATTTCCTTGTAAATTAATTAAATTGGTACCTGTCCAATCAAATTTCATGAACAGTTTTCTATCAACCGTTCCGAAGATAGGCTATCTTCTCTGCCATTGGATCTCGAGAAAAGGGATTTATTGAATCAACAGATCAGGTGTAACTCCGTGCGAAGTTGGGTCGTTGGCGAACGATCCAATACTCGCCATTTCCGGGATGACGGCTATTCGCAAGGTTATCGCATGTTCCACAGCTAAAACTGGGGAAGCTGTCACGAACCGGAGGGACAGAGCGCTCTGGAAGAGATGCGTTGGAGTGTGGAGAAAACTTCCAACCATATCCTCCCTTGTGAGCAAGCCAAGTCAGCGTCGAACGCTCTCTTCTCATTAAATCTCAAAAATTAGTTGCCGCCAGCGGATTGTGTTCAAAAGCTTCCAAAAAGTTGCATGGATCCTTTCGTGGGATTACCTGAGAAGCTGAGCACAGGAGAGGTGTTCGGCGAAGCGACAGATATGAGGGCGGCCTACGTTTATTTACAAGGAAGTTCGGTTGATCATCTTGCGCAAGAGAGAGAAAAGCGCCCACAGATGGTCTGGGCAGAGCCAATCCAGTGCTCCAGGTTAAAGCAAAGGTCTTAAATCCCACTTTTAAGTGGGTTCTAACGCCTCTCGAAGGTTCAACCAAGGCACCTTCACCTATAGTGAACGTGGTTGCCTTCAGCCCACTAAGTGGCCGATAACTTACAGAGCTGCGCGGCCTCGAGGTCACCTCCAACGTCCCGGGAAAGCCATGCATAGATTGCTCCGGTCAACGTTTCCCTCAGGTGGATTGCAATCTTTTCTTACCGGTCCTTCTTCCAGTTAAGGACATTAGCCAAACCTTCGTGGTACAAATCTGTTTAACATTCATCGGCAGGTGGAAAGTGGAAGCGGTTCGAAAGCCGTCTCTCTCGAATCAACGAAAGCGGGTGAAGCGCCTAACAGTGATGCTTGAATACGCCCAGTTAGTGGTGAAGCAGCTACCACTGCTGAAGGAGGCGCACAAAACTAAGTCGTCATCCGCACACCACCCTGTGACACTAGGGTTCTTTTCTTCACTCAGCGCTCTTCTACGGTGTCAGCCCTATTGTGGGAATGCGTCTTAGCTATGGAGGCTTACAGGTAATGTTTGCTAACTGTTCGGGCCTTTTAGACAGACAGACAGATCAGACAGTTGGCTGGAAAACTAGTTACACATTTCCACGCACTTAAAAGTCATGGCTGTCCATGGATATCAACGAAGGTAAGTTGCATGTTCGTGGGTACTCACTCTAACGAAAAAGGCTCCTGTCTTGGGCTCACGGAAGGCTCGGCCATCTTTCTAACCCAAAAGTTCTTTCCGAGACCTACTGTCACTGGGAAAATGATCTCCCTAGAAAACTGCTATGCACTTTTGCCTTAACCTCAGCACCGTAATCATTCTTGTCTCCTCAAACAGACTTTGTTGGCAAAGCGTTTCACGTATCCCATCAACGTGGGTGTGTCGAACACATCCAAACCCAGCAGGGAATCTACCACCACATAAGGACTGTGACCTCGGATTTTTGAAGTCCTCGGCAGCAACGTAACGTGAGGAATACTTAATGCAACGAGTTAAACAGCCCACAAGTCATCGTCCACGATGGGTGCTCTCTTTGCATGAGCTGGTTATCACGAATGAAGCTTATCAGGTAGACAGAGTAGGTATTTAACTACTTTCGGGACAGGGTAGTCCCTTGCTACTAGCCTTCGACTTCATCCGTTACTGGCTCCAAAAGATTGAGAAAAGCTTCAGTCTAAAGCCTCTAGAAGGTACACTCCAATGCGAAAGGAGTCGCCTAAGCACACTCAGCCTTGCATCTGACTCAGTGGAGCTAAACTATGGCACCTTCAGAGATTCCATTCGCATGGCTGATGAGTCATTGATTCCTCGAAATCCATGGAAGTCCTCCCGTCGTTTACAGTTGCGGCAAAGCATACTCAGCCTTCTTGAAGCACGTACTCGTTTATTCACTGAAAATTAGCTGACGGGCAAACCGGAGCATCTGAAAGCTCGTCACTTTAGGCGAAGCAAGTGCAAC
>LOND01001156.1:34865-61917 GCA_014220965.1 Paragonimus kellicotti
AACGGAAGCCCGCTTGGCACTGAACAAGAAAAACCGACTGGATCCGGGTACTATAAGACCCTGCCTGGAATCCGTGTATCAGTCGCTGAATCGCTGAATCGCTAAAGCGGAGAATAGATAAATGAATGAATGCCGGCCTACTGTTAATAAACTCACAACTTTAAAGCTAGGCGAATGCATAATTAACCCGTGTATCAATCGCTGAATCGCTGAACAGTGTTTTGATGTACAGAGCACCAACAGAATAAACCCAATGATAGACAACGACAGCGAGAAAATCTGAACCAACTTTCGAGTTACCCGCGCAGGGGTTCGAAAAAGAGATCGAAGAAAAAACGATGGCGATGGTTTCGAATTTTGTTCACGAAGAGAAGAAACGATGAAGCAGATCGTTCAAAATCTGTGCGGGGTTTTCTTTCTTTTAATATCTTAAAGTTTAGCCGTTACACCACATGGACATCGTTTCTGCCATTGGCGCCTTGTTTAACGTCGAAGATGGGAAAGCAAAAGATGCGTACTCGATGCTATCTAGACATCAGTATTGGCGGAGATCCAAGTACCGAACCGTTTTTGTTATCTGAATTCCCACTTATTCAGTCGGACGCATTGTTTTAGAGCTCTTCAATGAACTTTGTCCGAAGGCTACGGAAAACTTCAAAAAGCTTTGCCAAGGTGTGCAGTTTGTGTTGTTGACGAAGTTTTAGGTGGTTGTGGTCTTGGCTTGAAAACGGCCAAGCCTCTGCATTATCAAGGAAGCATATTTCATCGCGTTATCAAGGGTTTTATGATACAGGGCGGTGATTTTAGCAATAGGGACGGTACTGGCGGTGAATCCATCTATGGTGGAACATTTGCTGGTATGTTCCCGGTTCCTGCCGTTTACGATGTTTCAGATGAATGTCTTGCCACCCCTCATGACCGTCCTTTTTTGCTTTCAATGGCCAATAGAGGACCAAATACCAACGGATCTCAGTTTTTCATGTAAATCATACCTATACATTTATTTTCTTTAGCACTACTGCTCCAGCTCCACATTTAGACGGCAAGCACGTGGTTTTCGGGCATGTACTTTCCGGCGAGGATGTTGTTAGAAAAGCGGAAGCGGTGCCAATTACGGATACAAAAACGCACCGGCCCGTGAAACCTGTGGTGATTGATGCATGCGGTGAGCTAATCCCTGGTAAGCAGCTGTACTGCGTGACATATTTTTTTAGTGAAAAAAAAGAAGTTGAAGGCGATTGAAGATGACAAAGAAAAGAAACACAAGAAAAAAAGCAAGAAAGAAAAAAAGAAAAAGCGCAAGGCTGTCAGCGACGAAGAGTCTGAGAGGTAATTATTTTTGTTATCATTTCAACTGTTCAGCACTGCTAACGAAGTGGAGTGTAGTGTTCGCCCTGAAGAAATTCCGGAGGTCCCTGCTCCGAAATTTTTGTATCGCGGTCGACTGGAAAGTGATCAGAAACACGAACTGGACTCCAAAGAAGAATCAGGTTCTAGGTATGTATATTTGAGATATTTCTGGTACATATAAGATGTGAGCTTATCGGCTAAGGAATCCATCCTTACTCAATAGATGTTGCTTCGCTCTATTTTTTTAGCCGTTCTATACACTTGTGCCTTTCAGGCGTTGCAGACAGCAACCTCAAGGGAAACTGTAACTAGTGAAAATGAACTTAACATGCTGCAGTCCAGGTACGTTCCTTGCATCCGCAATAAAACGGGCCGAGACTGGCAGCTAACCATGTCAGTGCATGTTTGATCTAAACCAGGCTTCTGCCCAAACCAGATTTCTATTTTGTTCTGTTTATCTAGTGTTAGGATGGCTTAAGTATATCGGTTGGTCTTAAGTAGTTTTCTCCTGTACGATTCACTTCCGCTCAGATTTGTTCGAATATTGAACTTAGCGTGTTGCATTTTTGATTAATATTTGATCTACTAGGCCCGATTATCTTGCACCTGAGAGTGTACTGAAATTACTCGATAATGATGGTCCTTTAATGAAGTAAGTTTGGTGTCCAGGTATCTGGCATTCACTCGTGTTTTGTTCGCCGTCAGCTAACCAATTTCTTATTTGAGTGCGGTTACCTTTGGGTCCTAATTCCTCGATTGCTTTTGTAACAACCCTCACGGTTCTGTTAATCACGCCACTTTGTGTTGAGTGTTCATCGCACATGCACCGTAATTATCGACTCCTTTAGGACTAATAACCTTCGCAAACAGCGCCAGATTTGGCTCCAGCCAAACCCTCGTAGGTTCATTGATCAAAAAACGCCACAAGACTGCCACTTGAATTACTTAACCTTAACGAATTGTCTTGTCTTCTGGCACTGACGGCGATTTAGATTTATATCAGTGAGCTGGAAAGGTTATCAAGGAAATGGCTAAAACCTTTTCGCGTCTAAAGAGTGATTACGCACGTGTGTCTTCTACTTTGCTGTTTATCCCGCAATTGAGCATTTGATCTGGTCGGTGTATTTCTCTTAGTTTTTTGTTGCCGATACGAATGAACCATTTTCATCAGGATTGCTCGGGTGAGTGAAGCGTTTTTGTTTTGTCTGTATTTTAAACTTCGCGGGGAAGTTTCGGTGTACCGTGAGTTTCTTCTAGATGACCAATCTCTACGGATTAAATCTTCTGTGACCATAAAGGCGTTCATCTGGGATGACTCTCTTCCTACATGAAACTTTATGATTGAAGGGCTCAGGTTGCTTTTTTGTTATTTATGGCAGCTAGTAGCATAGTTCCTGGGTGGTTTTATACTATGAGTTACACTGACTGTGGCAGCCAATTTCGCCGTTCCAAATACACATCCAAAATAACATGATCCAGTAGTAATAGAACCCATGAGCTGAGACAAGATTTTCAAATGTTCCTTCTGCATTTAGGCAGCTTAAGAATAATATTCTTTTACTCGGCTCATCGTGTTAAATTGCATTAGTCTCTTGTGCTGTCGATGTTTGATTGCCCGAACGTAGACTTATTTACTTACTGTATATGTTGACTTCGGTGGCGGACCCGGGCTACAGTGTTTTCCAGTGTCGTTATGTCGATGTTGTGTGACCTGATGATAATAAGGTCAATTTCAACTTGTTACGGCGACGAGCACCAGTAGGGAATTACTACTTTAATAATTTGTGTTGAGTAGTTGTTTGAGGTATCCATGCCATAATGACGTTTTTCAATCCAATGAGTACATGGTTCGGTGCTTCATCTGTATGTGTACAGTAGCCTCCCATTACTGTGGTTTACTTTTGCAGACAAATTGCTGCAGCTGTCGGTCGTGAGCTGATAAGAGCTACACGTGAGCGGCAAAACGATCGTTCTGGACGTAAAGTCAAGGGACGTGGTCGAATGGTGAGTTTTTTTTGAACGTTTGCATTTTCGGTTAGTTGATCTAACTTTAAGAGGCTAAGTAGATATTCTGTTCTGATCCATATGTAATTCTCAAACCTTAGCCTCAAACGATATTTTTGTCCGTTAGTCACGCTCATTTCCATGTTGCTCTTCACGCTTATCTACCGTTTGAAAATATCCGACACATTTCCGTTAAGAACTTGGTTTTGATTATGATTCTTAAAAGCGTGTAGAGGCTCCACGCCCCCTAATCTGATATGAGAATCACGAATTAATGTATAGTCATTGTGAAGTTATACCTTGACGCAGTGTAACAGTCTGCCCACCTCAATCGTCTATTGGGCTAAGCTGCATAGTATTAACATATACGACCACTCTTATCAGCCAGACCGATAAATGGATAAATCACGGGAAAAACGCATTTAGTTGTAGTTCATTGCGATACTTCGTTTCAAAATGACTTGCGATCGACAACCATAATTGCTCTTTCATCCAGGTGTAAGCGATCTAGTCTTACCTCAGCTTATATGTAGTCGCGTTGTGTTGTGACGGTTAGGTACCATTCTCATCCATGACGTTGCACTCTGGATAACGAATGGTGTATAGTTCCGTACGGGGGCTTCTAAACTGTCTTATAGGTTTACAGCTGTTTAAGCCGTAAGGAAGCTGTCTTGCTGATGACGCCTTACTTTCACTTACAGCTCGGTTGTTTGTTTGCAAGGTGTAGGCGCCTTGATGTATGTTTGAATATAGACGTAGCTATTTTTAGTAGTTAGGTCCCTTCCCCTTCCTTTTTTCTTCTCTCTTCCTATATAGGTTTTTTCCTTCGTGGTTGTGTGGCAGTTAAGCATCAGTGTGAACCACTGATGTATTGCTGTCTATATTGATGATGATGAGCTATTCGGTTGAATTTCGAGTAGTCTTACCGTGTCCTGGTTACAAGTTAAGTTAGGAATAATGTTTGCTGTTACGTGGTGTGTTCTGGTATGTTTGGGTTGGATGCCGTTAGTTTGTGAAGCAATCACATTCTAGTTTCATCATGATCATCATTGCTATTGGCATTCACTTTCCATTGAGCGTTGCTTTTCTTAACTTTCTACGTGGATTTTGCGGATAAAGAGCAGAATGTTGAACTATGTTTTCACGTTATTCCAGCACAATCATCCTTCCAGGGTATTCTTATGGCTTTTGGTCCCTTGAGGCTATTGTTGCGTTTGTCATAAATCGTCAGATGCAGGTAGCGAACTTATTTGTGGAGTATGCAAAGGCAGATTTGCTGCAGATTTTCGTTTGAGTCCCCTCTCATTTGGCAGCAAATCTAGTGAATTTAACCTACCAGAGATATTTCAGCGATTATACTGATGGAATATCTGAGAATCATGTTCACTTGTTTGTTTTTACGCACTCGTCGAAGTTAAACGTAAGTGGACTTCATTAACTTCACTCGTTAAAAGCTTTTGTGACAACGTTATCATTTTATCCATCAAGTCATGTTTTATTTTGATTAGTCCGATCTCTGTCTTCTTTCGGATGGCTGACTAAGGCTCTGGATGGCATTACATTTTAAAGTTATCTTTTGCTGCCTCTGTTATGCTGCTTATTTTTTCCCCAGACTTGGCATCGAAAGCAGCGTTTCTCACTAGTACCGATTCTCATGGAAGAAGATGAACTCCGAGTTAATTATTTGTGACGTTTGAAACCTACGATATATATAATGCCTTATGTACGTGACTGCGAAATAACGCGAGAAAGTGTGCTCGTGTAACATGTTTTACTCTGTCTGTGCTTGCACTGAGCCAGTGGTATTCGTTTACAACGGTCATCCCTATGGAGTACGGAAGGCGGTCGCTCTGAAGTGGTATGTGGATGTTGTGAGTAGGTCTGCTATTTCTGCTAATATGCGGACTGTCATTACTTTTAGTTTGTCTGCTAATGTGCTGTGTAGTAATTGACCACCATTGCTTCGTTTGTACCGATGTTTCCTACTCGGCGTTCACATCCTGAGTGTGCAGTTGGCCTACACTGAAGGTCTGTAACCTTTGGTAGCAGGTTCGTGTATCTTCAGTGCAGCTGGTCTTGGCTTGCTGGTTAGTCGCCTCGCTTCTGCAATCGAGTTATTTCTGTCTGCCAAACTTGTCTCGTCTTTGCCAGCTTCGTTTTCTTAGCCTTCGTCGACATCAGTCTAAGGTATACCAGTATCTGAATGATGAACGATGGAGTATGCAGATCTATTCCTTATTCGACACTGAGACACTGTACTAGTTGCCAGCAGCAGCATGACCACAGCATGATGGAATCCTTCTAAGTCAACAAATGCTGCATCTGGTCCACATTTTAGCGATATAGATGAACTGCAACTCTGGAATCACATTCAAATTGTTGCTTCTAAGGTATCCGAGGTTAATTGATTTATTGCTGTTGATGATGATCCCAGGTTAGTGGCTTTTGACGGAAGAATTTCACGTTATATATCTCACTGTGTTTACTAAATCGTTAATTTTCAAAACCTGGGAAGAATTTCCCAGCTCGAATAATGCTTACATCTAGTAGTGTGATGTCTCGGTTTGCAAAATTAGTCTATTTTTGATGGAGAGCGCATTTTAATGAGCCGCACACTGGTTGATCAGCGACATAATCTGACTTTCTTCGCGCTTGTTTTATTGTTTTGAAACGCTGACAAAGTAGTGAGAATCCCAGTTTATTTGAACCCTCTTATTGACTTCAGCCTGGAGTAGCTTCCTATATAGTACTTTGGGTTTTAACCTTTTCTGCTTATTAGATCAGTCACCTTCCTCACTGCAGGCAAGCGGGACCGTCAGCCTATCTTTCTAATAATTGGTGCCACTACACTTGTTTTTCTTCATCATTTGCTCTGGAAGTGTCGCAGATGAATGCGCCTTTACGTGGATAGACATGATTAAATATGATATATATATATCTCTATATATATATATATATATATATATATGCGTCGGATATACGTTTGTTTCGCAACGGATGTTTCCATAAAGGTCATTCCATGACCCGGAACATGCTCGATGAGAGTAAGCTAAATTTTCCAGTGACACTGGAACTGAAGGCGGATTAGCTATAGGTATTATTTTTCTATCGCTTTTTGTCACGTTGGGAAACGATAAAGATACATCCTGGATTATTTCGTTCAGATTACGACTTCCAGTTCAACGATTATGGTAGGCACAGTGTACAGCCCGAATGCTAAATCCCACTATTTGTAGGACTGTTTTACACGTGTTCGTGGATCTGTGCTTAGTGCTGGCCTACGTCGGATGTGCAGTATGTATCCGTTTCGTGTGTGGGTAGGGGGATGGCAAGACCAGGGTTTTTGATTTGATGCTTGAGGTTCGCCCCATTAGTTCCATCATATATGTTCCCCGTGCTTACTTTTTATTTAGGTTTATTGCGTGATTGAATAACTGACGATTGACATCGTGATCCTTATAAAAATTACCCTCAGCGTTCTCTGTCTGTTTTTTTTTGGCGGTGTTGTATCTACTATGTAGCATAACATTCACGATGTGTGATCATTCAGCTACACACTTCCGGCCATCGCTCTCATCACTGAAATCATTTGAACCAACAATTTGTCTTGTTGTTGTTGTTTATCAAAATTGATTCATTCGCCCGATTTTCTACTTTCAGTTCGTATTGAGACTTGACCAACCCTTGTTTTTGGTTTTAACTATTCACTTGCAGATAACTTACGTGATAAGTAACGTTTTTCACGAAAATATCGCCAGCTCATTGTCGTACTTCTAACACGGTGCACGTAAAGCCCCCTTATTTATCCGTCTGTCCCGGTTTTCTAGTGCTACAGAAGTCCCGACTCTCGATCAAATAGTCGGGATCGCAGTATTACTCCCCCTCATTGGCGCCAGGCAAGCCAAAATACCCAAAGACTGGATCAAGATGGTTGGCAGAAGTGGCGTGAACAGCGGGCTCGTCATCACATCAACCAAGCTCGGTGTGTACTTGTCACATTAGTTAGTGGTCTGGAAACGTTTTCTGCCTGCGGTGTTCGTCGACATCTCTTCGAAACCACATTTGCAGTTGATGGTATTTTCACTCGAAGCTATTTCAGCATCTCTTAATACGTCAGTTTTAATAGACGTTCTCTTGCTGCGTAAAATGGCTGTCGATGACAACTGAGGTATCTGTAGTCGATAGCGGAAATGACCCAAGGAACAGTTTAGGTGTTCACGTTACAAAAGATGTCTACATCATTATGCTTTTGAATTGTGCCCAATGACTTGTCAAAAACGCGGATAAGGTGTGGTATGCACTTCATTACTACTGATTAATGAACACTCGAGTGTTTTGTTTACATAAAATGGATATCATCCGCATTTGGTCGCCCATTTTTCAGTAAAACATAGTACTTAATACTTTGATTAGGTTCCATTTCTTCCCTATCTCCTACTCGTACTTTGTTTCCCCTCCTCTCATGTTGATGTCAGTTAGACGCTAGTGTCAACCACTGATGTGCTGCTTCCGTTGTTGATGATGGTAAAATGCTAATTGCATCAAATCAGACGTGGCACTCGATTACAACAAACTGCCGGTGTAGCATTCGAGCATCGGTAATCACTGGGCTATTAAGACATGTATGCATGGTTGAGGTTAACTATTTCATTAACTGTTCTGATCATCGCGGACGGGAACTAGAATAAAGTGCGATTTTTCGCAGATAATTTTAAAAGTGAATCGAAACTCTGTTGGCTTGTTAAAAGCTTCCACTGGAGGGTGTGGAAGACGAATTGCCACTTCATACCCTGTCTGTAACTCGCGCCAGTTCGATCCACCTAGAACCGTGCGCGCTGACTTATCTAATGACAGTGCACTTCTTCGTGTTTTACTTTTGTTTATGATAAAAACTGCGTTTTCTCTCGCTCAGGCAAGTTTTATTCGTGAGTTGGTAATCCAGGTGGGTTCAGGCAAATTGGCTTATTCGGTTGGTTCTGTATATCAAGCTTGTGTATGAATAAGCCTTTTCTTCGTATGCTATAATGGGATCAATTGCCACTTTGCACTGACCTGTGTATGTGGTTGATTGTTCATGCACTGTGTCAGCTTGACCTGATGATTTGGTTCAGCACATAGTGGGCAAACGCCCTGTCCTCTGTTAGTTTGTCCAGTGGTTACCATTTGTTTCTTTGAAGTTATCTTTTGTTTTGTGGCAAGCTACAACAAATAAAGCGCTGTAAACTCTGCAGGTTTGTTAGGGTTGTGGTATTTTTCAAGCGATCTATACATTTGTCGCCATTGCTGTCTCCCACTTACATTCATACAAATCGCATTCAAAGAACTTGTAGGTTTTCCCTATTTATTCCCGTCTCATAGCTTTTCACTTCACTATAATGATACTGTTTTCACTGCCTGGGTTTCTCATTACAGTGGTGGTTCACGGCCAAGTCCGTCGCCTCGTGATATTCGTAGCCGAGAAAATTCCCGTCGGAAAACTTCCGTTTCACCATCGTTGGCGGCTGCTAGCGCTCGCAATAGAAGCCCCAGTGGCACTCGTTCTTCATCCACGGCTTCAGATATGTCGGCTAGTGATGCGGTGGGCCGTACCATCTTATTAAATATGGCCCCTGGGACAACCAAGAAAGCCTCGCCCGCCATGGACAAAAAGCGTTCCGATGGACGTTTGCCAAGTCCCTCAACAAAACGTGATCGGTAGGCTACCGTCCTAACCGACCGGTTCCCCTCATTCATGAACACTGCTAATCTCTTCCTGTCTTACACCGATCCTGTTTGAGTAGCCGATTAAAGTCCTAGTAACTTGAAATCTATCTTCATATTCTCACATCATCGTTATGTTTCAGGATCGCCCGTCATCTTCAGCAACCTGCTTTATGTTTTGCAATGCTTCGTCATCGTTTCAGTTATTGCTAAATTTCCCGTAGGAATTGGACAGGTTGGAGTAACTGGACGATGTGCGCACAAATTTAGAAAGAGTGAATTCGAACACTGTGCAGCTGTTTCTGTAATACAAACCTGTTATAACCGAATCTTGTTGAACACGAACGCTAATAGCTGATACGAACAACGGTGAACGAATAATACGAATGGAAACCCCTCTCGATTGGTTCCCAAATTGTAAACGACAAGAACCAATGAAAACACGAGCAAAGCATACTCCTTAACAAGCAGATCCTAACAAAGCTCTTTTAGAATTTCCAGCCTAAATGTAATTCAGCATATCCACCAGTTCTCAATGGGATACCTAATATTTTCTGGACTGAATAATCACATCCAGGTGCTTAGCAGTATTTGTTCGCGACTAATGCTAGGGTTGCCCAGTCGTCTGGAAGGTAGACGTTATCTGTTATCACTAATCAATAACCCTGTGGATGGACTTTTCAGTCAAGTTGACTACGACTAGATGATCATCCAGCCAACACGGTTGCCTCTTGAAACGTGGATAGAAATGCGGATCTCAGTTGCGAAAAGGATTAACATTACTGACGAGCTGTAACAAGGAAAAAAATTCGGGTTTGGTACGTGTTTTTTAAAGCAACTGGTTAGGAAGTCTATGTAAATAAGAAAGCTGCTACCACTTATGAATAGTGTTTAGTATAAATTGGTGTTCTTACTATTGGTCTGCCGTGTCTGCAATTCTGTGGTATTAGGCTGATCTGTAGCAGCTTGTAGACATTTTTCTTACAATTTCGTGTTAGATGGCCATCTAATGGGTTTGTTTTGACGATTATTTATACCTATGATTCTTACACATGTAACTTATCGTGCATTCACAATACCGATTCATGGTGTGAGCCATTGACAGCTACTGTCTTCGCAGTGCTTCTCTAACCTGTTCTTTTCAACTGCTTCGTTTCCAGGTCTGATGATGGTAATAATCGGTCACCCGGGGTTCATACAAGGGATACTTACGATGGTTTGCGGGAGTTGAAAAGCCAACGTACAACATCCCCAATGCTTCCAAAACGTGTTCCTTTGACTCCAGATGATCGGAGAGGTGTCCTTCCCAACTGTGGTAGATCAATGATGGTAACAGAGGATAGCTGCTCGAAGATCTCTAAGCAACGCCCGATTGTTGATATAGATTATGATGATGATGATGAAGATGAAGAAGAGTACAACAGAGAGGCACAGCGCATACCAGTGCAGTCGAGACGCAGTGAATATGAAACAAGTATGCCGGAAAAATGTTCAAAGGTAGGATGCAGTTAATTTCCTCCTCGATTGTTTTTCAAGTAATGATTAAATGATTTAGTCGCCTTTCGTTCACTCCACTTGCTCAACGTTCAGCTCCTATCGAAGGATTCTAATAGTCTAGAGTTCGTACCCAATGCGTTTACACAACTTTTGTCCACGTGTATCAGCTTCGCTATGTGGGCGTACACGTGGCGTTAAACGTTGGGCAGTGTTTAGGCCGGAAAGCCTAGTTGAGCTGTTAATTCGTTTATTGTCTCTTATGTGGAGCATGCCGTTTATATTACTTCTATGCGTTCTACGCCGTTTCGCTTGTTAACAGTTGATTGATTACGTTGTTGTTAAAATACGATCGACTCTGACTGTTAGCAAGGATGTTTCGCCAAGCGATGTGCCACTAAACGGCTTTGTCCGATAAACAATTGGCCCCAGACAGTTAATGGCAATCGTAACAGTAGGGCGTGAAATGTCAGGTTCGTAAACTCTGTGAAGTACTGAATGAGCCTTTTTACGTTGAAGTGACGGTACCTGTCACCCACCATCTGAAATACTGGCTCCTGGATCATTTTTCCTTGATAGTGCATGGTTGCGTCTGTTGATGTTTAGCAGTCATAGCGGTGCATCTGTTTATATCACCTTACTAAGTTGTAAATCAGGCTGTTTAGTCAAATTTTTCGCTGACCTTCTGGGTCTCGGCATTATTAATTGGAAAATATCATACCTACGGACACTGGTGACAGTGGACCTCCTTTGTACTACCGATTTCACGACAAATGATGTACGCGTATTTGTATGCCCAGTTGGAACAACAACGATTTATCACCAACGTCAATGCGCAAGTCACATGATGTATCGACGGGTATTATACGAATTCAGTAGTGTACTTTAATTGGACGGCAGCTGTTTCACTTTCAGTTTTGTTCATTACCTCTCGTTGATCCTGACGACAAAATGATGTCGCGTTAATCCAATTTGGCTTTCTAGATAAATGGAAACCTGGGCAAACGTCGTAGCCGCTCTCCTGTTCGAACACCTCCACGTCGTTCACCGCCAAAATATGCTGCTTCTCCGAATTTGAGGTCGCCTCCACAGAAACGTATTCGTTCACCGGATGCTTCACCCCCTGCTCGTCGCTCTTCACAGCATTATGCCTCGAATTCGCCCGCATCCTTTTCATCAGAATTGAGGTATGCTTCTCAGGACGTCCGTCACGCTCGGATAACTCGTCCTGAACTAACGTCTCCACCCACACATCGCCCTTTGGTTTCCCCTGTGCAACGTGCCGCAGTTTCCCCAGTTCCGATGATCTCACGTTCGCAGGTAGTGCTGTCGAACAATTATTCAGAGAATTCTGCTCACATATTAAAGTATTCACCAATTTGTTAATGAATTCTAAGCTGACAACTTTGACTTCATGTTTTGTGTATAGGCTTGAGCATCCTGGCGGCCCATGCCTGATCCAGTTGATCACATGGTGCCGGGTAACTTGTGGTGTACGAGTTAGTTGCGTAGCGTCAGCTCAGGCGAAGTCAGCTCCGTCATATTTTCTGTCGACACTCACAAATGCTGTTTACGGTGTTTACAGCCTTTACATTCTGTTCGGCTTTTGGTTGACCCACTTTGATAGAATTGCTTTTGGATCGATACTGAACGAAAATTCTCTGTAATCCGGAAAGGTGCAATCAAATGTGTACGGCTTTCGGTCGACACCTATCACTTACCGATAGCTTTTATGAAAATTCACATTTGCTGAGCTACTCACGTGTAAAATAGTGTGGGCCGGAGGACTGACTGAGATACGTTTATCAATTTCGAAGTAATCTACATGTGTCCACCTGGACTCTTAGGTAACCCTTAGAACACCCGGCTAAACGGATTCTGTGTGACATGTACGGTGTCTCGATGTTTTCTGGTTATTTACTTTGTGTATTGTCAACATGATATTCAGTTGATTGCGGACAGGCATGAAATGGTTGAGAAAAGCAAGCTAGATTTCGGTTTAGTCGAAATAATATTGAGAACAGCCTCCTGTTGCTTTAAATCTGAGAAGCATAACTCATGGTTGACTAGCTAACAGTCGTCATCTAATGACCGCTCGCATCCTTGCTTGTTTATCTTCTTTGTGGATGCCTCTCCAGAAAAACGCACAACTTCCTTGCGGCCGTCGCACTGTTAGTATGTAAGGAAAGGATATACTGCCAACTTTTTGGAACATCCACTGCTTCAAAGTGTGTTAACGATCTAGTTAACTATGGACTGCATTCTGGGCGATAGTTTTGTTAATTTCGGAGTGCTTTTCCTGGCTATTATTTGGAGGTCCCGACCTATACTGCTACCTTGACGAGGTGGTCGGGCTTGTGTGCTGTTTCGATCCGGCGGGCTATGCTGACTAGGACTCCGGTCCTTCCAGGTTCAACCCTGTCAGACAGGCCAAAGGGGAGCAGCCAGACGAAAAGCAGTTACACTCAGGATTGTATGTCGCACTACTGACCGCGTAGGAGTGCTTAGGTAGTGAGGCACGATCCTATGGGCATACAGCAGAACTATTTTTATAGTTGCGGCACTGCTGTCTTCCGTATCAGGAAGAAGGGGGTTAGAAAAGGTACCCTCAAACAAAGAGCACTCCGATCGCCCAACGGTTGACCGTGACCGCCGGCGTATTATCCAATACGGTCGAAAAACATCTATCACCCAAAAGCCCGATGTAGCTTTGAGTACATCCACTGCGCGCAGCAGTGCTCAGAATCAGACATCAATGTCTTATTCACTGCGCCCTCGGGCTAGGCAAGCCCCTCACTGCCAAGTGAGTCAGACTTTTGAGTCATTGGCTCCGGGTAGGGTCCCCCAAGAAAACCCTGTATCCTGTTGTCTCGCAGGTCAGACTTTTGAGTCAGAGACTCGGGGTGGGGTCCCTCAAGTCAACCCCCTTCCGCGGCATAAACGACCGGGAAGTATCAGAAGTTATCGCTCTCCGACAGTGACATTATTAACCCAATACGACTTTCCTACTGTTTTACCCCCCATTTCTTCCGCCTTCCATGTGCCTTCGGGCGATAATTGTTTTCTAAGGCCAAGACAACCGGTAAACATTGGCGCCTTCAATGTCCACTCTCCGACAAGTCGGTCAGCAAGCTGCTCTGGCTAGTACTCTCTCAAGTCTGGAGCTTGATGTGTGTCGGAGACGCGAGTCTACGATTCAATCACTGTTATTCACTTGGGCTCACCATGAGCACTACTTGGTCGAACAGTCGAAAGAGATGGAAAGGGCCTTTTTATCTGGAAATTGTAGAAGGCTTTTTTCCCTGATCCGTGGTTGTACTGGTCGTCGAGTCGGTGTGAGACCATATGTGAAAAAGATGGTTCACTTATCACCAATCAATCGCGTCGACTTGATAGGTGGGCTGAACATTTTGAAGAACAGTTCAGCTGGCCTCAACCAGATTATGTGGACGACGGGACCCGAATGGTCAGTTATTGCATTCCAGACGGCCCTCCGTCGGAAGCAGAAGTGGTCCTAGAGCTCAAATTATTGAAGCGTAACAAGGCTCCTGGACCAGACCTCATCCCTCCTTCTCTGTTCAAGGATGGCGGGGAAAGGTTGATATCAGAACTGACTAAACTCCTCCAGACGATTTGGGAGACTGAAGAGGTACCTCGCGATTGGTGCTTGTCAACAGTAATTCCCGTTTTCAAAAAGGGGGCCCGAAGTCTATGTGACAACCACAGGCATCAGTTTGGTATCTGTTGCTTCCAAGTTACTCACTGGCCTCATTTTACGTCGGCTCACTAAACCCAGAGAAAGCCAGATACGTGAAGAACAGGCAGGATTCCGATCCGGTCGAGGGTGCGTTGACCACATTTTTACCTTGCGACGGATCTTGGAACATCGGCACTCTTATAGGCAGCCGACGGTCGTGGTCTTTCTGGACCTGAAGGCTGCTTTCGATTCAGTTGCTCGTAACGTTCTCTGGAACTGTCTTCTTCGCAAGGGAAATACGTGAATCTGTTGAGATCACTGTATGCTCACTCTGCAAGCAGGGTGAGGGTTTATGGACAGCTGTCTCGGGCATTCATCACTTCTAGTGGTGTTCGTCAAGGGTGTCCGATTTCCCCTCCTGTTCAATTTTGTCATGGACGACATTTTGGAGGGTGCGCTTAAGGAGTCCAGTGGACTTGGTGTTGAGCTTCTTCCTGGCGCTCGGTTGACCGATCTGGAGTATGCGGACGACATTGTCTTACTTAGCCCCTCTGCCGAAGACATGCAGACCATGAACAAGGTGAGTGACCGGGCTGGTTTGTATGGAATGCGCTTCGCACCTTCAAAGTGCAAAGTGTTACTTCAAGACTGGGGCATTTCCACTCCTACTTTCTTTATTGCAGGTAATCCGCTTGAGACTGTGGACAGTTTCACCTACTTGGGTAGCACTATCTCGTCAGCTTGTAATATTGCTGATGAGATATCAACGAGGATAGCAAAGGCACGAGTTGCCTTTGCCAACCTGCGTCATCTGTGGCGTCGAAAAGACGTTCGATTGTCGCTGAAAGGAAGAGTATATAATGCTTGTGTGCGTTCTGTTTTGCTCTATGGTTCGGAGACGTGGCCTGTTCGCAAGGAAGATATCAACAAGCTTGCTGTATTTGACCATCGTTGTCTCCGCCAGTTAGCCCACATTAAGTGGACTGATCGCGTGAGCAATACGGCAGTTCGCCGGCGCGTATTCCGGAACGCTCGGGATGCGCGATCGATCGGTCAACTACTCACGTTGCACAGCCTGCGATGGTTAGGTCACGTACTCCGCATGCCAGCTGAGCGTTTACCGTACCGGGCATTATATACTGAGACCACCAACAGTTGGGTGAAACCACGTGGTGGTCAAGCGACAACGTGGTCACGAAATATGAGAACCCTGACTGCTCCACTGAGTAAAGTGGGTAGGTGTCGCCTGCCTGGATGGGGTCCTCGTGATCACTCAAACCGCTGGTTGGAGACGCTATCCGAGATGGCAGCGTGTCGCAGTCAATGGCGTACCTGCATCCATACCATTTCTAGTTCTTTTGCTTAGACTATTAATTTTCAACCTTCTTAGTAACGTTTTCTTCTAGGATATTCCACGTCACTGTTGAGGTGAGCGGCAGCCCGAGCCACAGTACCTTTGGTCAGGCTCATGGCTGATATGATGATGATGATGATGATGATGATGATGATGATGATGATGATGATGATGATGATGATGCAATACTCAATAATAATACCCTACAGTTAAAAACGTTGAGATTGTGTCAATGCATCTTGTCGATCTCACTGAGTAAAACTGGCAGGTTTCGTTTGCCAGATGGTGAACCCCACATCTACTCAAGTAACTCATAGTAACCTACTTGATGTTGCACTGTTTCGCTTTTGTGAGACCATCCGTGCCAAACACAAAATACCAAAAATTGCTTCGTTGCTCATTGCCCAAGTTTGGACACAAAAGGTTACGATTCTGAAGTCACATTTCCTCATGCCAGTTTACAGAGCTTATTTATGCCAACAAACATGCTACAATTAAACAGCCACCCCATAGCCCTCTTGAACCACTAGTCCATAACGGATGGATTGGTGTAGAAAGTGTCTGATTCTTCTTGGCCAAGCATTTCGGTATGTCAAGGCGAACCAAGCCAAAACTGAGTACACGGTTAGGGTATCCCGATAATTTTATACTAGTTGTCAGGCCAACATTTCTTCGGACGTATGTTTCTTAATATTTTTGAAGATATGGATTCAGATAAATTTAATGTCCATTTTGTTGTTTGGATAGCAAGTTTCATCGTTCTGTTCCAACTTAGCCTTAATATATTCTCACACGTTTGACTTAAGTATGTATTTGTATAACTTACCTATTCTTAATTGTCCTATCCTGTATTTTTCAGATATCTCCTCTCGTGCGTTCTCCACAACGTGGTCATTTGTCACGCTCGCCGATGCAGTCTGCCCTGCCGTCGCGTACAAGTCGTTCTTCAAATATAGTACAACATGAAAAACGTGTCACACCAACAACTCAATCTCCGATTGCGTCTACCGAACGCGCACTCTCAAAGTTCCAACCTTCTCCAGTTTTACCAGCGGTTGCCAGTTCATCAACGAAGCCTGTTGACAACAGTCAACCACTCACGGGAAAAATACCACAGACACGCGGTGGATCTCGTAGCTCCTCTCGTTCTCAATCTGGTTCTTCCTCCAGTGGGAAATCCGATCGCAGTCGTTCTGCTCGATCACGCTCGCGTTCGATCGATCGTGCGCCAAAGCGCGGTGCTCCTCGCAGTCCACCGCCACATCTTTTACAAAAGTATGTTGATATGTCGTATAACATAAGAGCAGTTCTAGATTTCACTTTGTTTGTGCTTTAAAAAGCAGCATATTTTTCGTACAATTGCGCATGTTCTCATCATTCTCTTATTTTTGCAGATTAGATGTAACAGAAAATGTGGAAAGGTAACCCGACTTTGAATCGCGCTTACTAGGGCTTGCCTCCTAACAAGTTTTTCAATTCTGATATTCCGGGCACACACGCACACATCAAGCTCGCGTGTGGCGAATTTATCGTTTCGGTTTGGTTTTAACGTGTATTGTCAACGGGTAGCTGTAACTTTCAGTTCTGCTAAATGATCACAAGTATTGAATTTTTGAAGCACAACTTGTAAGCTCTGTTATGCTGATATGTTGCAGCATTTGCAGCGTTGACCACTCACCTCTTCTCTTCCGTGATGAAGTGAAAGTCCTTCAAACAATTACTTCACGCCCGCTCACGCAATTTTCTGTATACGTTTGTTTTTCCTCTATCCTGCACTGTTTACATCACATGTTGCATCCAACGGTTCCGGTTTCTTTTTTTATTCATTTTGGCCTTGTGCTAATCACGCATTTTGTCAGATGGCGAATGCGACACGAGCAGTTGATTCAGAAACGTCGCATGGGTCCTTCCGTTTCAAGTGCCTTTTATGCACCGCCACTCACATCTGATGATCGCGCCCGTCGCAATCTGCTAGCTGGTCACAGCCGTGTGTCTCGATCGAAGTCTCGGTCTCAGTCGTTTTCACCTCCGCGTCGTCGTAGAGTTCGTTCGTCCACCTCTCACTCACGTTCCGGATCGTCCGATCATCAGCCACGTAGTCGACATATTGTCAGCCTGGGTCACCGTCGGTCACCAACTGGTACAAGCAGCCGCAGTCACAGTTCCGAACATACCAAATCTAAGACGTCAGAGCGGTCCAAATCACGTAGCCCCGTATCACGACACAGAGTTCGTAATCAAGCCACCTCCCCCGTAAAACTTTCTAAAGAGGAATCATCGAAAAAGAACGTGTACGTCGCAATCCTCCAGTTCTGCTGTTACCTTATTATCCCAGTCCATTCGATCTCTTTTCAGACGGTCACCCTCCTGTTAGTTCAGTGTTAACAAGAGTTCAGATCATGATCACTGAATGTTTCCCTTTCGATTCTCACAGCCCGTTAGCATTCAACTCACTTTTATTTAAGTTTTCTTACTTCTCGAGTTAGAGCAGTTTTCTCATGTTTTCCTCGTCTGACGGTATTTATCATTACGTATATTTCTTGTCATTCTTGTATCGAAGACGGTCCTAACTGCTGCACCGTTTCAGCACGCAGCCTATATATATATATATATATATATATATATATATATATATATATATATATATATATATATATATATATATATATATATGCCTGTCGATCTGTCCCTGTTAGCGATAATCAGTTCGTGTGATGAACCATTAGACTGACCGCAAGTGACGCACATGGCCCGTCCAGTTTGTATTCAGACAGTCATACATTATAGGGTAGGATCGTGTGCTGAAGGGAATTTGGGATCATTATCTCTTTCGATTCTGCACACAAAACTTCGTAACGCGTTTGTCCACACACATAGGTGCGTACACTGTGTTATTGTGCTTATCGTCTGGGAATCTCCAAGTACTACTTATATTCCTGACTTGCAATAGAGCGTGTGCGGTTCTTAACCGGTTCACACAAAATTTCCTGCCTTTTTGTACCTTTCAAGCTTCATCCTTGTCATAAACATCATCACTACCGTCGTTATCATCACCGTCTCGTATGTTTAACCGCTTTGCCTTAAGAAGACCAATCCTCAGTATTATGGTGTAAGAATGAGAGCTGAGACTTGTGTGATCAAACTCTGTCTGAACATAAACAATCAACATCAGGGTGCCTACACCTTGCAAATGCAATCGTGAACATTATTAACTTCGAATTAAGCGTCTGATTTCACACAATCTTGCATGAATCCGGCCGCTTTGCGGCTACCCTTTGTTCATGTGCGAGCTAAAATTCTTGGTCGACAACCGGCGTTCTTACTGATGTGTAATGTTTTCATTTTTAGAATTGTGCCAGCGACAGCTACTAGTAATCCGGCTGCTGAGGTGAGTTCCTTCTAACCCTCTTATGTGTCGTGATCGCATTTTTGATTGAAAGCAATTTCGTCTGTGCATTAAACATCACTCTTTTGTGACATGAAATCAACAGCTTGTTTTACTCCGTCTTCTGATCCGATCACCCCCTTCTTTGCCCTTGGTTTGAAACTTGCTTTTCACATTCCGAGTTTATAATCTTCATCTTTCGTAGCTATATGCCGTATACAGTTGCTATCCAGTTCTATGCAGAAAAATATTCAGCTGCCTAGTCTATGATCGAAACACTAACCTTTTCATGTTCATTTCATATTGCATACTTCTCATTTTTCACCTTCATTTTCCGCTAATCTAATCATCCACATTGTTTTTTGAAAAAGTGTAATGCGTCGATCTCAGTGTCATTTTGTGATTCAGCTCTTCTGTTCTGCAAGTCGTTTTTCACTTTACCATCGGGCACATCTGCCCTCTCGGAGTTCTGTCAGTTCACTTTGCTCTAGTATGTTTAACTGTCCGTTCAGTCTGACTAGGTTCCTGGGATTCGATGAGGTTCCACATTCACGCCCGTTCACTCACAGTCACTTTGCTTTTCCTCTTATTCACTCGTGCACTTTCGCTCACTCTGCTAACATTCGGCATGCGTATGCGTTTTAATCTCATAGGAAAGCATGAAGACCAGTAAATGGGAGGAGCATTCTCCAGAATTGGCGGAAAAGCTCGAAAAGGAGCCTCAACGCAGTTCGTGGACTACAAGTCATTGGCAAACCACTAGCGAACGAGCAAAAATTCCCACTAGTACATCGAATACCGTCGGTCCCGATGGACCCAGTACGAAAGCGCCCAAACTAGATGGTCAAGCACCGGGGTCGGTATTGCAACGCTTAAGAATGGCGCAACTTGCTGAACATCCGGAATCGATAGACCAATCAGCAACTTCCGAAAATGCGGTTAAGTGTGTTGATACTGATGAGGCCAAGGCGCCAGAGCCTTCAGCCACTGAGGCTGTTGTTCCTGAATCCTCTGTGACTACCACTCAAGAAGCAGTCATAGTGTCGACGAAACCCCATGCAACAACGGAAAAGTCACCTGAGCAGGTATTTGAGTTGACGAGACTTTTACTTTCTAGTTTCACTGTTTAACCAGCACATGCAGTTTTTCGCACACACTTTGGATACTTTTCGCTCTCCTGATACTTGTTTTGATTTGTAGTTTTCCACGCTTTATCTTTCTCGTTTGCCTTCCGTTGCAGCCAAAAAAATTGACTGTGATTCGTTGCCGTTCCAGTTCGGCCTCCAGTTCTAGTTCAGCTGATACGTCCGCTTCATCTTCATCATCCGGATCATCTGCCTCCCATTCTTGCTGTTCTCGAAGTCGAAGTTTACGACGTCGTTCTATCAGCCCGTTTGCACGTAGTCTGCGACGGCGTAGCGACTTCTCCGACTCACGAAGTCGTGGGCGAGGCAGTTATTATGGTCGATACTCGCCGATTAGTCGGTCCAGATATTCACGGTCCCGATCTCGTTCGTTTTCAACTTACAGATCCACAATACGTAGTGCTTACTCTAGCAATCACACCAGGCGCCGTTCATGGTCGAGATCTCGTTCGCGTTCCTACAGCGGCGACTCGAGATCACCCAGCTCCAGATGGGCCGGAGATAGTTCACGTAGACGATATGAATCTTCGCGTCGGCGTGGGAAAAGATCCCATCGGTACTCTGGTTTTCGACGCCCTTCATCTAGTCGAAGTCGATCGTCCTCTCGAAGCTACAGTTCTTCTCCTAGGCGTCGCTAACCATTTTTAAATTTGTTTGTGTATGAGAAAGACACTGAAGATGTTTGTTTGTTTGTGTGGGTTTTCAACTTTTCGATCATTTTCCTGAATATAGAATTTGTACACATGTGTTAACATATTGTTTTCCTACTCCAAAGCAGGATCCAGCCGTTTAGTGGACAGTGTTCTTGTTAGCAACGACCGCATTCCGAAGGGTTTTCTATAATTCATCGTCCTCGCACGTTGGTGTAGTATTTACAACACGCTGGGTTATTGCGTTCTAAGCCGTTTTACTTTCTCTTGATTACTTGACTACCAACTGTCACATGTACTCAAGACATGTGTGATATGTATCTCGTTTCTGCTGTTTCTTAGCACGAGTGTTTACTGTGTTACCCTTATTTTACCGCCCCAAATGACTGGTGAGTGAGTGGTAGCCGAATTCCAGTTCCAACAGTTGCTGTCGTGAGATTGCTTACATCAAGTTTGTTTTCGCAATATCCGTTCGTTCAGTGCGGTTAAGAATTGGGTCAGCGATTCCATTCTCGTAATGTTAGACGAACGTGGCTCTTGGTTGCATCTGTTCACTTTGATATTACAGTTGAGCTTTTGCTGTTAAAAGAGCTACTGAAACGGGGACATCGATGCCCATGCACACTGCTTTGAATAGATCCGTTGCGCTGAAAATTACTGCCACAGATCTCCAGCCTGTTGATAAACGTGGACTGTGTGACACTGTCTGCCTATAGGTATTTGAAATGTCGTCTGTTCGATGACAAATCTACCGTAGTGTGAAGGTTTGCGCCAGCTAGTCTTGATAATCTCAAGTTGACTCCCGTGCGCTGCCTGTTGTCTCTCGCTCAATGCCAATCGAGTTGTTTCTGCTTTTCTCTCTTGACACTTTCCGTATCCAATATCGTAAGCTCATCCAGAATGGTGGATGTTGTCTCTCGAACCATGTGACGGTTTCTATAGGTGATATACAGGAGCCTAAGTCATGGCGCAGTCGCCTGTCATTGAATCCAGTCCGCCGTACGTTTGGCTCATCATTGTTGTTTGTGTTGTTGAATTTCTCGGCTCATTTTTAACCCTATAGCAATCGCCTACAAGCTGAGGCAACAAGCTCCATGTTTGCCTTATAATGCGGATTCCCGCTTTTCTCATTTGGCCATTGACGCTTCTGACATGAACCTACGCATTTATAATCATATCTTAATTAGAAACTAAGTTACTTATGTCTGCCTCGCTTTTGCCATTCAAACCAGCTTGTTTGTTGAATGGGTTACAGCATCGGGTTAACTAGATTAAATTTCCCATTTCTTTTCCATCCTTTCCACACTACCCTTTCGAATATAGGGTCTATCTGATAGTTTTTGACTGTTCGAAACGGCAGTCCGTTTCAGGTTGGTTTAGGTATGGTAGCTTAGGTAGTTCATCAGGTATAGTAGGATTACATCTGTGATTGACACTGATGCTCATTTGCTATACAGCCGTGAGAAGGAAGGTCCTTTGGTTTGGGGATAGATGAATGGGACATTTGGAGTAGAACGCGTTGCTTGAAGACCTACTTAGTAGGTTTCGTAAAAAACCGTACGGATATAACGTTCTTAAACACAAGGCAGCTTCAATAAGTGTGAGAACGTGTCCTTCCATAGAGATTGCGGATCTATGTAGGTTTATAAATTCATTCGTTTATTCATAATGGCTGTGAACCTGACCGAAAGATGCTGTGCCGCCGCTTGCCGCAATTGTAACGTGGAATATTCTCGAGGAGACTTTTTTTGAAAAAGAATGTAAATTAATAAGAATAGGGATGTTATAAATCTCCTTGACGTTCAACCAGCCGACTGTCAATGTTTGACTGAAGTCGAGGTTCTTGCCAGTGTTCAGGTCATTGATTCCTTCTACCATGCTGATGATAGAGTAGACGCTAGCCTGCAATTCATGAAACAAATAGTTTACGGATGAGTCGTGTGAAGACAAAATGTTTTTCTCGTATAAATGCATACAAACTTGTGGTGGTATCATAGACCAACTCGCGGTGTTCCATATCATTCTGGATTTGAGATCATATAGGGAACTTGCTGGATCCGAATATTGTGTGGGAAGTACACATCCTTTGATGCGGAAAGAACGTAGTTCACGAACAAGTTGGCAGGCATGACTGGCGTCATCAATGTCCAGATTCGTCTGTCGTAGTGACAAGTAAAAGAACGTCCGAGCTGCTCTATACAATATAACAGTTGACTGCTATACTTGATTTGATTTTCTAGCAGAATTATGAGTTACGTGAACATGATAGTGTTATGATTGGTGTCCTTGTGGTTAGCAAGGTCTGTAGGCCTTCTATTTGTTAACGGAACCAGCAGGTTACGAACAACACTCAAATCTTTTGTTGGAGGTACTGCAAATTTTGATATGAAGCTTTCGTCACTATCTTTGGCCGAGAAAATAGGGTAACAGTTTGGCTTGGTGCTTTGCACTTCAACAAAACAAGCTCCAAAGACATTTCAACTCCCGATAGTGTGGCAACTAGCTAGTCAGATTCCATCGTCTGTACACTTCGGTGCAGGTAGCTGAGCCATACTTCAGAGTGTTCAACTTACCTGTCAGAACGGCGCGACTAACTGACAACATGTGGACTCTCATTTGTCTTCACTAACTAACACTTAATAAAATCGTGCTTTATTATTCTTAGACAACACGGCCCGTTTCGTAACATCCGACTTTTCTTTCGCGTGGTGCTTACCATCGTCTCCATTCAAGTTTAGTCTGCTTGCTTTTAAGTTTGTCTTTTTCTGTCTTGTCCAGTGGATGACACGGTTGGGCGACGTCCATGCTACGGTTGCGGGATATTAAGATTTCATAACTTAAACAGAGTTCACCATGTTTATGTACACCTGACTCGTTGTTATTTAATGAGCACAGAGTAAAGAAAGAATACACGTCTTCCTGAGGACAATGGTTCTGAAAACGAGGTAAACTTAAAATGAAAACAAATGTAAATAGGTCGAATTCGTGCACCTTTTCCTTAAACAATCAAATTTCAGTAGGCAATGACTTGCTGTCATTGATAGTTGACGTCATCGCATCCCAAGATTGTCCAGATAGCCATATTGCTTAAGCACTAGGGATAGTGTAACAAATGTATGCATGTAACAGATCCCACTCTGCTTGAAAACATACTACTTTACGGCAAACCTAACTGTAGTAGTTATCTCTCAGCTGTTGTTGAGTTCCTCCAGCTGGTTTTGTCAAGGCAGCATGTTAATCATTTTTGTGTACGGCGTTGCCGTAAGGAAGCTGTCTTGCTGATGACGCCTTACTTTCACTCACAGCTCGGTTGTTTGTTTGCAAGGTGTAGGCGCCTTGATGTATGTTTGAATATAGACGTAGCTATTTTTAGTAGTTAGGTCCACTTCCCCTCCCCTCTTTTTCTTCCTATATAGGTTTTTTTTCTTCGTGGTTGTGTGGCAGTTAAGCATCAGTGTGAACCACTGATGTATTGCTGTCTATGATGATGATGATGATTGGCGAGGAACATATGTAGTGGTGATCGGTATAGATGTCAATAATTTCGATTTTGTGCTACACCTTACGACAACCTGGGCTACAAGCAATGGGTTAATCTGGTTTAAGATCAGACGGACAAACCAAACTAACGGAATCACAATGGTTTTCCACAGAGCTTCATCCTAGTTCTGCTGTTTGTTCTATTCATCTTTCAGTATTCAAATATTTGCCAACCACCGATGCTGATCCGCTCCAATGATACTAGAATTTGGCGATTTACACAGGGTCTGCAAGATGTAGGTGCACTTCGAAGACAAATTTACTTGCTCACTCCTCTATCGTTAATTTACAAATCAAGTACACCCACCATCAACACTTTCTTATCTGGACGATTTCAAGCTGAAGGTGTTTGAAAACGCTAATGACAAACGAACTGGGTGTGTCTACAGATTGTGTGGTTATGATGCGAAAAGCACAACTGACGGTTATCAGTTCAAAAACATTGTGAACTATTTCACCATGTTGTACAACCTCATTGCAACCCCTCGCACCGAAGCTAGTGTGGACCAGTCGCCCCTATCTAGCTCTTATCAAGGGCGTCCATGGGCGCGCTACCCAAACAGGTTATGGGAATCTGGATAAACCCTTACTTAAAATGGCCAGCAGCTTTAGGTGGGTTCTCGGTGAACAACACATGACTGAGAAAAAACGAAGGCAGTCACTGAGTGTCGGTTTGGGGGTGGGCACCAAGTAGCATTATAAAGGCTTAAAGTTTGTTTACAATACGGTACATACGTAGTTAGAGAATGTTAGGTTGCCGTGTAGGTACAACTCCCTAGTCAAGGTCTGTCCACTCTGAAACGCACTCTCTGGCTGTGTGCTTCCAATTGATTCGGTTAAACAATTCAAGACTCCGCTCGTTCGAAACGTACGCATGTTATCCAGTGCGAAATTTTTCTGGCCATCTCCCTAGGGCATTCTCACAGCCTGTCGGCGATGCGTCTTTCTATTGGCCTGCTTGTTTCTTGCTGCTGTCTGTCTGTAGTTTGTTGATTGCATCGGTATGCTGACTTGCTTTGCTGCAGCCCAGTGTTTTTTTTTCCTTTTTGGGGTTCTTCCTCAACTGTTTTTTCTTCATCTGCGAATTAATACTGAGACAGACGCATCGACAGTTGACCTTTTTCTAGCCTGTGCAAACCTATTATCGTATGAAGCTGCAAGGTTTAATCTCACGAATGTAGAATTCGAACATTTTGAAGAACGAACTCGTTGCAAGCAAGTCAGAAAACCCTCCACAGTTATACTAATTATTACTTGCGGTTGAAGACAATTGTTCACAAAGCAGATTACTTTGAATGAGCAATCTATGGGACTCTAGATATCTTTTCATCTAGTTGTTTGTGGCCGAACCTAACTTCAAATCCGGCACGATCTCCAGCGATCTAAATGCCTTTGCCTGGTGTTATTCGGGATGACATTCATGAACAGGTTGAATAAACCAGCTTACTTAAAAACCCGGTTGAATTTTTGTTGTTTTTCTACTATTCGCAGAATGTTCACGTCTTTCCTTTCAACGTTTCAAATATACTCATTACGATGATGAAAATAAAGGTCTTTTCGACCATTCCTCTTCAGGTCCGTACAATTATATTAAAAGTTAATAGAGTTAGATCGAGATATCGATCAGACTTATTACAGAGAAACTAGGTCACTGGTCAGTCAATTGGCGATGGTTTGATTGGTCGGTTACGTCACGCTTGTCCATTGGTTTGACCGCACAAGGTTGGACGCCGATCCAGTGTAGTTGAGACCAACCTTCAAACAAGCTGTAATTCCAGAAAGACCACCAAGCCGTTCACGGAGTATATGTCCAACATTTGCTTGAATATGCTAACGATATTTACTGGCCCCGAAAAAACAAAAATGCGTTGCAGTGAGTTCATAAAATTAAGTATTAGGCCTTTGAAACTCTACTCACGAGTCTTGACTGGAAATGTTTTATCTCTACCAACTCCATTACCGAAGACTTCGAGGCAACCTAATCTTTGCCTACTTTCTTTTATATCTGAAAGCCTCACAGAGGCATTTTTCACCTTTGCGAACGAAAACTGTTTGCGGGGTCACTTGAGAAGCTATACAGGCTAATGTGTGGAATTTTCGTTACACAAAATCTTTACTGCCACAAGATGGCGCAGTGGAATATGCTACCACTAGCCATCATCAACGCCCCTACTAGGTTAAGGGATCGTTCGACCAAGATTTTCTTAGTTGCAGTATTCATTAAGATAATCGACTTCTGTTCATTCGACCTCAGAAATTCCATCATTCTTTAGACGATAATGTGACCATAAAAGCCGTGCTATCCCAGTTTGTTCCGTGATTGCGTTTTAGAAAAATCAACGCTTTCGCGAAATCAGATGAAAACTGAAGAGACCCGGAGAACATGAGCACACAGCCCTGTACTCGCGTATCAACCAAAGAATCACTGATACATCTACCAGTTAGTCTTTTCAAACAAAATTCAAGGTTTTCTGGTTATTGTCGATAGTCAACCAGAATAATATCAATAAACATTTTGCAATTATACAAACACCACACAAACATTTTACACAATCTCATGTCTGAAATACACACAGGTTTTGCAGACGGTGGAAGTGAAACATATTCGGTGTAAGTTCTCACGAATCCTGCAGAATAGCGTTGTTGAAATGGCAGCTAACACTGTTAATTGCAAAATGCAGGACTATTAGGGTAAGTAAAACGTGGTGTTCGTCAACCAGTCTCAAAGGAAAT
>LOND01001156.1:75320-90062 GCA_014220965.1 Paragonimus kellicotti
TGCGAAAGAAAGTTTCAACATACTTCACAACTAAGTTACGTTCCGTTAGTATTCTGGTAAACCATTTAGGAATAACAAACTGTGATTATCGGACGCATTATCAGGGCTGACAACCATGCAGATATGCAGCCAGTCCGCAAAAACGACAGGCTATCACAGCGTCTGTTTGTCCATGTGTGTATGTGCATGACCCTGACGACCTACAGACAGAATTGTGGTTCCATGTTGCTTAATTTGTAAGCCAGTGCTATCTGAATCAACTTACGGCTGACGACCGCTTCTATACCATCAATAGTCAGTCATCCACCATGAACCACACAGCTGCTGATTGTCATAAAGATGTATTCTATTATTTGAAGAACAGTGAAGAACAGAATAAAAAGCTTATTATTTTTTTGTTGTTCTGTTAAAGTTTAGGAAATATATCTTTGCTTATTGACACAAGTGGATTTCGACTTGGCAAACGTTCAGTGAAAAATTGAATATCAATATTGAAGATACAAACAGTCAGGTTATTAGGGGTGACGGAATGAGGACCAACCAGCCAAATTCCAGGCAAAAAACAGCAAACATTAACCACTCATTTTTCGGGTCATACTTTTACACCATTTGAAGACAACTGTTCTTCGAATTTTATCAACCTCAAATCTATACTCTTAAAGTTCTACGCACCGACGCTTTTACCTTGTGTGGTAGCGAAACGATGCAAACTAAAGACCAAGCTCGGTGAATAATCGAATAACTAATGTGTCATTAATGTTTATAATGCGTAATTAGTTCAAGGTTGCGGTTAAAAATCAAAGGAACTTGTCTGGTTCCACAGCGAATTTGAACTGATTCAATGGTTTACGACTTCAGAATGCATTGTATAAATTGTTGGTTTTAATTAGTCACCATCATCCGAGATCACTGTCTGGATATGTTACATGGCGGGAACCTGTAATTTTGTAAAATAATGTACTTTAAAATACTGTTCAGTGGTAGCCAATTTTATGAACCGGTACATTTGGCATCCAGTATGGTTCGAAAAATATCACGAATGTCGCCAAAATTGAGTTAATCTTCTAACTTAAATTTACTGAATTAATTGATGATCCGTAGCGCTTAAATTTGATTAGAAATCCAAAGTTCCGGTGACGCGAATGTCCACACATCATCCTTTTCTACGTAGAAACTCAAGAGGACATCATCATCATCATCATCATCATCATATCAGCCATGAGCCTGACCAAAAGGTACTGTGGCTCGGGCTGCCGCTCACCTCAACAGTGACGTGGAATATCCTAGAAGAAAACGTTACTAAGAAGGTTGAAAATTAATAGAAGTCTAAGCAAAAGAACTAGAAATGGTATGGATGCAGGTACGCCATTGACTGCGACACACCGCCATCTCGGATAGCGTCTCCAACCAGCGGTTTGAGTGATCACGAGGACCCCATCCAGGCAGGCGACACCTACCCACTTTACTCAGTGGAGCAGTCAGGGTTCTCATATTTCGTGACCACGTTGTCGCTTGACCACCATGTGGTTTCACCCAACTGTTGGTGGTCTCAGTATATAATGCCCGGTACGGTAAACGCTCAGCTGGCATACGGAGTACGTGACCTAACCATCGCAGGCTGTGCAACGTGAGTAGTTGACCGATCGATCGCGCATCCCGAGCGTTCCGGAATACGCGCCGGCGAACTGCCGTATTGCTCACGCGATCAGTCCACTTAATGTGGGCTATTTGGCGGAGACAACGATGGTCAAATACAGCTGTGGCTAGTACTCTCTCAAGAGGACAGACTATGGTGGATTATCAAATCGGGGGTGCGAGTATGCCAACTCTCGATGGAATATCTCAACGCGTCGATGAGGTATGCCAGAAGCCTGCAGCGAGCGGATAACATCGGCAACCGGACTAACCATCGCCCAACGAAATCGGACCAACGGACGAGTAATGGCAAGCGAACAAACCCCGACAGACAGCGTCGGGTACATACAGAAACTGAGTAGAAGTACACACGATGTGTGAACGAAAACCGTGGGTGTATTATGGGTCGGAATTCTGGTTCATAACCACCAGCGCGCATGTGGCGTGGCAACCAACGCATTGGACAATAAAGATAGTGCATTATTGAAAGCCTTTTCGTTACAATACGCCTATCCGAGAAACCGATTTACAGAGCAAAAACTTGGTTACATTCAAAACGTCTCTTGGAAAGTCAAATCTCGCTTTACCTTATATCAAATACGTATCGAAGATTGGAATTAACCCCAGTCCCCCGGGATGAAAGTGAATGTTTTTCAGGAACAAAACCCAAATTATTTACGGGTAATATAAACGTAGACGATTACAGTACACAAAGTCGTTCGTAAACAATCTTCCCTTTGACAAGCTGAGCACTGACCAACACCTGATGGAGAAACCTAGCTTATTGGCTTCTTCAGCTGACCTAATAAACGTGTGTGATGCAAAATAGTTTTGTTCCATGAGCCAAGTCAGTATTTCAATGACTTCAATGGTTTTTGTGGGGATTGTGTAACAGCCGCTTTTACAAGTTACAACCAGTAGGCTACGTTGCCGAAATGACGCTCATCAGTGGATCGTTGTGACCTGCGAACGATGTTTTCCAGTGATAAATTTCTCTCGGCCAAAACGTGTAATATGCCTCCACGAATGAGGGCGTTTAGTCTTGAAGATACAGTAAAGATTATGCGGATGAGTGAAAGCACCGAGTTCTGACGTCAGAAGGTCATATGACTAGCGCTGGCTACTGTCAGGATTGTCATATAGTACTGAACGAGGAAAAAAGTAAACGTGTGCACTCACGTTGTTTCTCGGTAGCAAACACTGGATTGCGTAACTCCAACATGCTTGTTACTTGATTTCTCTCCTTCGGTCCGCATCCTACTATCACTGCATGAAGAAAGCTAGGGCGAATCTAGAACACATTTCATTTTGTGAGGATTCATAATATACTGAGACACTAAAAACGGTCTTCATATCTTGTAAGTGTTAATTTATTCACATGTGTACAGTGATGGTCCCAACAAATCGTGTTTCACTCATTTTGACAGGATTCTGTGGGATTAAAACACCATTCCTCCCAAGAAGAAACACCTTAGTGTTCTTCAGAAGATATTTCATGTCGAGGGGGATGGAATGATATTACTGCTTACATCTTCCAGGATGCCTTCAAGTTAGCTTGCCTCCACCAGCAAGCAAGCTGTTTGTAACTCTTTGCTATTAAGGAATAATACATTTGCCTTAATGACGAAAGAAAATGAGTGTGCACCCTGGGGAACTTTAGCCAATGACATACATCACATATTTTGTGTCAACACACTGTTCCTTACGTGATAAAAGTTTCATGACACCCATCCATACTAGACCAAAGATATCAAATGACCGTTCGACACTGTGTATTGTTCCCACCAAGTTCCACCAATGCGAGTAAAACTCCTTCATCAGATCTGCTACCTGCGTGACTCATTTATTAGGACTGAGCATTAGTCACACTTACTACCATGATTGAACTCAAATGACATAGCTTCAAATGAGAGTTCAACACATTCTCTGATGAAACTGACAAGGCAGCCAATATTGAGTGTAGTACTGATGAGCACTATTTTGCAATTACGAAACGATCCATCTGTGAAAAACCGGGCTTCGGATGAATTCGAACCACCGACAGAAACCGTATGCTATTACGCGGCGTGTACTCTACCAGTTAATATAAGGAACCACGCCCAAAACTTTGAAATTGCATATAAACAATCCATTAGCCAATTACCCCACAAAGTGCACCAACATTCAGCAACGCAACCATTGTGTTGTGGTGATGTAGTACGGCAGATTTGTGGGGTATAAGGCAATCTATTGGTGAAAAGTCGGACTTCTGCTGTGTTCTAACCGGCGACAGGAATAGCACGAATTAATAAATGTGTTTATTGACACCAGATCGTCTTAATTTTTAGAAGTTGTTTCAAGTCAATAGGGTAGAAACTAGTGCTAGCTTAGAGGCCGATAATTGAGTTCCTTACAGCTTCAAGTTTCACATTATTCACTGATACTCAAACTTGTCTTTTTGTGTTTTGTTGTTTTAACTACCTAATGTCCTCTGTGTTTAGTCCCGGCCCGAAAATTCTGGCATCTATCGGTAGTTAACATTTAATATGACGTTTATACTATCTCTCAATCAACCTCGAAGAAGCAACACACCGAATAACTAGAGTATGTTATGAAAAAATAAATTGAACTGGGTCAGATAATGTTAGGTCGCTGCAGTTCGACAAACGTTCGAGAGAACAACAGTGTGTAAGCTGTGACAAGGTGACCAACAAACACAAATGAGGAGCAATAAGGGAGAACAAATTAATAAACGTAACTCTTAGACCAAATTTGAAGTAAAAAGTACTTTAAACACCTGGAATAATGAGACGCCGGACTTTGGAACGGTGTTTGTTGTCGAGAAGTGGCAAACAGAGATCGGAAGTATGTTTTGAACAACACGGCGCTCTTCAGTGCGTGCGAGAAGAACTTCGTCAGTTGTGAATACAAAACTAAGACTCTGGCACGAAAATCGCGTGAGCTTCATTCAACAAATCCTGCTGTTTCACCATGCAACAATGCCTATTTATCAGAAGACGAGAATAAAGTACAGCAAACCTTGAAACAGCTTAGTGTCAAGAGCATCCCATTCTATAATTTACCTGTTCCACGATCTAATGACATTGTGTTATGGTACAGTGCAATGAGCCGGTCTCAAATAGGTTGAAAAACATCGGACGATTCTACATAAAACAGACAGTCTCCGCGGTCGGGTACCATAAGGAAATCACCAATTGAGACAGTGGAAGCTTGTGGAGGCATGACGTACGAATGGGTTGATTTGAGAGTAGTCTTTGACTTGTAATTCGTTTGCTGGATGAAGCTGTACAAGCCTTTATTTCGAAAGACCTCACCGTAGAACTGCGTATTTTTCGGTTGATATGTCGGCGTCAAGGCGGGATATGTTGTTCAGCATGCTGTGCAGTAGTGTATAGTCATTCCTGTTAATACGTTGCGTAGAAATGTGTGACAGAACTTGGGGAGTTTTTATGGCAGCGTTCGTGGCTACGAGCCATGCCAAACAATGAAAATGTGTTGGTGGCACCGACACACGCTGCTGACAGAGCTGGAGCCGTTAACCGTCTCGGGCACTTTCATGTCAGGAACCGCGTTGGACGTTGTTTGAATAAACACAACCCATTTTACAGTTCACATTATCCGTTTAAATATGAGACGCATAGCATACTGGAGAGATAACTGACCTGAACGAGTTGATTTGGAAACATGTATGGACACATTCATTGAAGGTGTGGTGATGGGTTCACTATATTGGTTCTGTGGCCTGCCAGTTTTGAATGAGGTCATTCAAATCTCTGCGTCTAATTCACTGACTGCACTATAACAGAAAACAAGAGAAAGTTGACTATTTTTGAGAAACCGCAATTTCACTGATCAGAATCAATGACTGTGTGACGCAGTAGGATGTATATTGCCTTTTATAAGTGAAGCAGGCAGTGAACAGTATATAATTTGGCAATCAACTGTTACCTTTTATAGTGTAGTTCTATGCATGTTTGCATATGCCACTTTATAAACACCACCTGTATATTTATTGGGGAGCATATTATTGTGATTTTTTTTAACAATACTGGTTACCGTGACAACAGAACGAGAGTGTGCGTGTGTCGTCCCCCGGTTTCTATCTTTTATTGAGTCGTTGGTCGATAAGTAAATTACAGAGTGAAATATTTTAGTTTCGCTTATTCATACTAATCTTCCAATGCTCAATGTTGTTTCCCAGGTTTTATGTGGAATTATTTATCGGACATTGTACGGATCTAGCTTTTGACAGTATTTGCATTTTGCACGTAGTGGACTTTTCAACCCAACGCATTTTACATTCATTTTAAGTAGCTCAGTTTGATGCATACGCATTTTATTTCACTCGTACACATACATTTGCATCGATCTGTTATATTTATGATTTTCTGGTGTTATCACAGTCTTGGCTGATTACTATTCATTCGAGTAGACAATTGTAACTATGAATTGAACATGGTTAAAATCGCCAAATCATCGGAGATTAGTACACAAATTTATGTCAAGAATGAAGTGGCTGTGTACTGCAGAGATCCCAACTATGACCCAAAACCAATTCGAATCGCGTACCAGATGAGGAAGAAAAGTGTCTGAGAAAGTCAGTATGTTTAAGATGGACCCGTTTGTTTAATAAACAAGCTGCCCGTTGTAGCTTATGGAAATTTTTTTTCAATTCAAAGAAATTTGGTGATACTACTGAACTTGATGATTGACAGAAGATAAATTGAAATTATGTTTAATCCTTTTGAGGCGTGTGCAATATTTCGTTACCTGATTGCACTTTGGTCTTCGTGATCACAGCTCAAAGAACTAGTTGACATTGTAGATAAACAGTCTTTAATGATGACTTCACAAGTAAACTCAGCCATTCTGTCAGAACATAATTCAGATGGGATGTCATAAGTGACTTCGTGCTCTGCAATTTTACACCTAAATATCACGTGGTTAATTACATGACGACAAAGAGATTACGTTTCTTACTGTTCTCAATAATTTATAAAACACATCAATTTGTATACTGTTGTTAGCCTGATGGCACCAAATCGAAAGACCATAACAACAAGCCGTGCTCACAGTAATTCAGGCCTAGTCCCCGATACAAACACGTACCGACATGTTTCAGGTCAAGGCTGAATGAGGTTGTCACAGTGAAGTTCAACCTCTGGGTTGTTTTGGCACTCATCAGATGATTGACTGAATACTACCAACTTATATGGTTGAAATTGGAAACGTGGAATTATTTTTTGATTTGTTGGTCAGGGTTCAGATCAAATTGATAGTAGTGATTGATTTGCATGTTCTTGTTCGCATAGAATACGTCGCTTAATAATGGCATATTCCTGGGTGAGTCTATCAACCTCCATGATTGGCTACATCTGTTTTTGGATTGGTCAATCATAGTGACCGCAAATGAAAGATGTCTGTACCCATGTTATCGTGACTCACTGGCAGAACATCACATTCAGATATTATCAGGTGTCAAGCATCAAACGCGGCATAATAAAGACGACTATATGATTGTGATACAACGGTGCTGGCACAGTGCACGAATCTTCGTCGTTTTTCATATAATGATACAATAAACTCATGTAATCTGCAGACAGTCTATATGGCAGCGTGATCATCAGCAATGAATTCAACAGATTTCAGTTCAGAATTAGGGGTCGGCGGTCTGCAGAGCCAGCTATCCGAGGTCGAAAAAAACGCGATGTGATGTGTGACAGGCAAATGCAAACCAAATAGGACTTGGTTGTTGTGCATTACTGTTCCAACCTGGCTATGACGTCAAACATGTGAGATTGGTCGTTGGATTCTCGGGAAACAGTCGACCAAACTTATGTACTCATCCGGACAGTGAAAAACGCTTGATACATTCTCTTACATCTGAAGGTACAGTGATATACGGAATTAAAAAGCTTTGTGGAATTCACAGACAGCTGCTGATTCCTCTAGACTTCTTTTCTAGACTATGGATAGGTGAAACGTCACATAACATCACTCCTCCGGAGATTCTACTGTTTTTCAAGACCGGTCGGCTGGTATTCAATTGCATGAGATTCTGCCATGAACAATTTCCACACAACTCAACAGGCTGGTACACTAGCAGTTGCCCAAAGGCTGCTTGACCACTTGCATTTGAATAAGAGCGTGATCATAGTATCATTGAAGATAGAAACGTACCTAAAACATTCACTTCGCATTTTGTCGATAATTTGGCGTCACTGACAGCCACATTTGTTCCGGAACTGACAGATGTCTGTCTGTATATCGGTCGGCTCCAAAATTATGGCGATTTTACGTCGTGTGAAGTCATAATAACCGATCAGTTTTTAGTGATCGACTGACTGAAAGTGTATGCACTTCAACTTCACACTGCAGTCACTTCACGTGTACGGGGATCCAAAGTTAGTATTAAGTTATCTTTCAGTAGCAGGAATGTTCGAAGAGAGTTACGAACTGAGAGCACTGCAGACCTACTGAGGTTGTTAAGCAATCTGCGTAATCTCGACTCAGTTCATCTGTTTTACTCGTACAACCTTCTTTAATTCATAGAAGTAATGCAGCGAGATAAAGGTTTTGCCACTTTTTGTTCCTGGGCTCTGATTTCCACATTCAGAAACCTGATTATTTGCATTACTACAGCCCGACTTGCCACCATTAGGGACTAACACAAAGCAATCGGCCATTCCAAGTAGAACCATTGTCGCCGTCTGTGAATTCGTTCACCACTAGACAAGCTAACCTATACCAACCGGGTCTGCAAGCTTGAATCAACAAATTGGGCCTGACCAACGAACGGCCCAGGTTACAGTAAACACGACTCATCCTACGTCCCGTATATCTGAATTATCGTCATCCCTGGTGTCAGTGGATTAGCCGTTCATGTTGATGAATAGTTTCCATAAAACCATATAGAAAAAAATCCTGTTTTAACGAATAGACACTCCTGTACACCAGCCTTAACAATCGAAGTCAGGATGAGTACATTTTACACGCAAACGCATATTCGAAGTAAAAGTAAGTGGGCATCTGCGTTTTCATTGCACTGCTCCAATAATCACCTATATTTGACAGACAGCTCAGTTAAACAGTGGAAACATTCACACTTAATTGAACGCCATATCTTTAAGCAGTTCTTTTGCTAGGGTCACTTCGTACTTTGAGCCGAGAGATTGAAAGAGCGGAAGAAAATACAAGGAAAGAAAATAATGCCGCTTAATATATTTACAAGGGCTATTTCTATCTGACGAGTACAAACAAGCGCAAAACCGGTCGTGGAATGTTGTTTATAATGTAAGTATCAGGAAAGACTATACCAAGTATTAGTTGATGATGAGTTGGTATCCTTGGCTTAGGGCTTAGGTGACTAAATCTATACTTTATCAGGGTTTAGATAAGTGGCTTATCCAAAGATCACTTTACAACCACATCGTTATTTACATGCTGATGTATCTGGTGGATGGGTGTGCACATGAACATCACTGGCCAAGCACCTCACAGAGTTTGATATCTTCATACCTTAGTTTTCACAGTTCGCGGTTTTAAAGAAAATTGGTTCAAACCTTGGTATTAAAAGTGCTTAACTGCGACGCAGTTGGAAGCCAAGGATGACACAATCTGGCGAACATTGCCTGCACGTATACAGTTGTCGCTAAACTGGCCAGCTGTGTGCTAATTGAATAACGATTCTTATGGACAGATACACCCACCGACGTCTTCTGTGCAACGCGTGGTCCACGGGATTAGTGGTACAAGTCATCCTCCCCAAATTCTTTGTTCTCTTTTCACGGGAACGAACACATTCTTTCACGAGCTAATGAACTCTGGTGAACTAGTGATGCTCCCTCTAGTAGTGCATTCCCCTCGTCAGGAGAGCGCGACCAGATCGACAATTATCCTCATCTGTAGGGAACACTTCCGATGTCTAACTATGAATCCAATACCAACAAGGTAAAAGGAGATTTTTTTGCCCCCTTTCAGTTTTTTTTTTTTTTGTTCCTTTGGTTTGGGCAGATATAAAAAATTTTGGCTTCGCATATCTAAGTAATTCACACAGACGCTGACTACCCACTTGATAGGACCGTCCAAATACTTCGCTTTTGTTCTTTGTAATTATGAGGAAGTTATCTATTCATCACACACTAACGGTGTGTAGAATGTCGGTCATCCTCTTGAAATGGTCAGTTCTCGAAACCATTCACGTTAGATCACGGCCTTCACATCTTTGTTTACTAACTCTTCTTCTGATGAACTTCAGAAGACAATAGCAAAAATAAGTTTGACGATTATAAGAGCTCCTTCATTGCGTACATCTAACTGTCCGTGATTCGAACTCTCGGATGCAAGGCATAGTGTGATGACCTGGATCTGTTAGTCTCTCAAACACGAAAAAGTTCAGTCACGATCTCACGAGTGGTACTCAATTCGTTCTGTCTTCTTGTGACTTTACACCGTAGCTGTTCTGCTACTTGTAAGTACTTGTTAACATAATAATCAGGTTGATGGCATTTACTCCGTTAGACTACTCCATCATGACGGTTTGCTTAGTTCCGAGGTAGCTATTTGATTATATAAACTGAGCCTTATTCGCAGCTGTCGCATTCTTAGTCGGTCCTTTTCGAAAAGAAGTACTAGATTCGAGTTTTGCTCTCATCAGAGTTCGTTAGTAGTGCATATCCTTGCCACGGTCTGGACTAGAACTCCTGCCATGCTTTCATGAAGCAACCGTGTTAACCACTGTGCCATTGACCTCACATTAGGCACGACTCAATCACATTCGCTTGTGAGTAATGCTCTGATTACCTCGAGAGAAGATACAACAACTGTTCTGTTAATTCCGATTGATGATCCCTCGACTAGGACTTCTCTCCGAGTTGAAATCACAGAAATCACTAACTTGTTGAGCGATGTTCTGATTACTAATGGCCGAAGTTCTAGTTCCGGCCATGGCAAATGTGTGCACTGGTGAGGAGCTCTAACAAGAGCGAACCTCGAGTCTAATGCCTCTTTTTGAATGAAGCTGACGGAAAAGTCTGTGGATGCAACAGTTGCGACTAATCTCAAGTGATGATCAGTTAATATAACAAACCAAACTCCCCTACTTATCAGTGGTTAATTGAATCCGCCATTTAATAAACACAGTTTTCACTAGCTGATCATCACGCACCCCACTGTATTCTGATTAAGTTTCTATTGCAAATATTTTGAGACAGACTGGGTCTTTTCTACATTGAAGATGTAATGGAGATGAGACTCCAGTTTGCCATCAGCAGTGTCTCTTTTCAGATACATTCAAGTTGAAAGAATCGTCACGATCTGTGTGGGACATTTAACGGGTAAACGACATGACTCATACATTTGAGATGCGGCAGGAATCTCCTCAATAAGGTTGCGATGAATGCGTTTGTCTAAATGTTCTGTTCCACGGAACAGTTTATCTCCTTAATTCAACAGATCATTGTGCTACATCATATCATATTCTAAGCGAAACATCACTGTTAGCCAGTGGTTTACATTTTTAGAGAATTGTGAAGTACACCCTGTGAATGGATGAAATACGTCTGCCGCGCACACTTGTTATAGTTTGTAGCCAATAATAAATTAAAACAGTTCGTTCCCTTCAGAAGTTTGAACAAAACCGTTAGAACACGAAAACTGGTAGATGCAAGCATTTCGTATTGACTCATCAGTACCAAATTTACAATAACACGGTTTTTATATCGAATAGTTAGGGATGGGTGGGATGCACATTCGATTGATGGGTTAGGAAAGATTACTAAGTCCAGGGCAGGGTCAAGCTCACGAACAATTGTTTCTGAACACACAGGGCCGGCTTCAGTCGATTGATTGCGACAGCCTCAGCAAACCGCAAGAATCTTGGATTGGGATGACGTAACAAGATTCTGAATGCACAGGTCGGGTCGATGACGTGACCAGTGGTCAGGATGTGTCTTGCGACTGGTTGCTTGCGTGTTTCAACGACATTGCCGTTCTTCGATAATACTGAGTTCTGCACCCATTTAGGCAAATGTCCCTTCACTCTGGAAATCAAACACCTCTCGGTTCTGCCTATGTAACTTTCTTTGCAGTTGCATGTAAATTGGTAGACGCAGTATGAGATGGCACCGACAGGCTGACCTCCCTTGATTGAAGGCACAGGCAGCTTCTGGGTTCAAGCTAGTACACAAAATTCGGCTGCGTTGAATGTTTCGTTTAATCGAATTCATCAATCTTTGTGTTGTTTGGTGCAATACTGTAGTCACCTTTAAAAGGCAATTCTATATAAACCTTCTTTTTCGTCACTGTGGCCACCTGTTCGGATGGCGGTTTCGGTCTACTGTGCCTTTCTATGAACCTTTTCGGATTACCATTCGATTGTAATACAGTCGTGATCAACTCTAATTCCTCCATAAGACTGTCTTGTGTACAAATTCGTCTTGCGCGTGTGTGAATAGTGTATTCACTAGTGCGCGCTTTTGATGGACCGGTGTGAAACTACTAAAGTTGAGGTATTGACCGGACCACGTGGATTTCCTATAAACACCTCTTTGATAGAGCCATCTTCCCGGCGACTTATGAGTATGTCTAGAAACGGCAGACAATTATCAGTCTCAAATTCACGTTACCTTCAGATTGGGATGACAACTATTTAGGCGCTGCACTAGGTTATCTATTGCCTGTTTGGACCGACTGAATACTAGTGTATCATCAACGTAGCGTTTGTAATATGACAGACTCGCTATGTCTGCGGCTAACTCTCGTTCAATCCTTAACATGAAAAAGTCAGCTAAGATAGGCCCTAATGGACTTCCCATGGCTACCCCATCTATTTGGCGGTAGCATCGATCAAGAAAACGAAAGCTAATGTTTTCAGTGCATAACAATAAGGCTTCCCTCAGAATATCATTAGGCAGAGGCAAAGTAATGTGGCTCGTTTCAACGAGCTCACAAATATAATCAATTGTCTCACGTAATGGGACATTCGTGAAACAGTGACTGAACGTCTATGGAACACATCAACTCATTAGCAAGATTGATGTTGTCCAAGTCACTGATCAATTCGAAAGAATCTTAATAGAATATGCCTGAAACTTTTGTTTTAATGGAGTTAAGATGGTGACTAACCAGCGTGCCAGTTTATGGTACGGAGAGTTTGTCATTGCCAGAATAGGCCTAAGAGGCATTCCGGACTTGTGTGTTTTAGGGAGGCCGTAGAGCTGAGGTGTCGACGACCCACACGGTTTAAGGGATTTGTACGTCATGTCATCGATCATGTGCAGTTGTAAGAGAAGTTGAAGATGTCCGTCCTATGCGACCTTCTATTTCTGTGATATTGTCCACTGTGTCTATTTGTTGAAACTTTGTTCGGTCCTCTAATATTGACAGCATCTTCTGCACATACGCGTCTCTGTCTAAAATGACTGCACCGGAGCCCTTGTCTGGCTTAAGGATTACTACATTTTTTGATTTAAGTTCTCTTAATGATTGTAGGTGTTGCTTTGTGACAGCGCACTGGCCGTTGATCGGAGTCATGATAAACCCATTAGCTATATCAGTGAGTTTCGTTTTAAGCCAGCCTAGGTTGTCAGCAGTAGTTGGCTGAAGATCTGATAACTGATCAATTAGGTTTTCAAACTGGGCTTCAACATAAATACGATTAGGCCTATATGATGGTATTTTATAATCTAGACCCAAAGCTAAGGCTTCTAATTGCAGAGAATTCAATTGTACTGAAGAACAGTTCAATACATACTTACTGGGATCCAATGGAATTGGTTCTTCCGCAGGCTTCTTACGTGACTTCTGCAAACGGTTGATGTAAGTCCTCTTCGTACGATCGACGATCGCTTTACAGAATTGTGTAAACACTATACGACCGCACAATAAATCTGACCGATTTCACGTATGTATAAATGACCAAGCTTGCGAACCGGATAATATGGGTGGACTTCTAGTCTTCTCCAGCTTGTTCTATCATATATGTTAGTCTGTTCACGCTACCTCAAACTGACAAAGCACAGCGAGTTCCTATTGTCCACATCATTTGCTGCTCCATATGTCTATCTTTTGGCAACAGAATCACAGTGGCCTTCCGATCAGATCAAAATGATTGAGAATCGATTAAAAAAATCCAACCGTTTTAACCGTATGATGGTCTGTCATTTTCTTTTCCAGTCCGTTCTTTGCCTACCGAGATCGTCATCCTGTCACAGCTCTTTAGGCGTTTTCAAAATACTGTACGTTCGTTGCTCAGTTCAATCCGTATTGGAATGGTTCCCCGCACATAAAACTTTATGGAGGAAAAACATAGGTCAACAAGTTTTGTCTTCAAAGAAGCTCAGGGATAATGAATTTTGCAAAGATTGTACGGGCTAGATTATAAATGCAACTGATTAAATTGTCGGTAATGGATCGATCCTTTCAGAAGTCTCTTCATTATACAGTGTTTTGAGTCTTGAGTGTTAACGTTAACTGGGTGTATGAATTATCTTGGCGAATTTTCGGTTTCCAACTGCGGAAAATGTTCGTAATCAAATTGAATGCTTCTAAGGATCTATATTTTCTGTTTATCGACCGAACCATCGCGTGTATTCGGTATGGATCATAAACAGCTGCATTCGCGACAAAAATGACTTTGTCTTTGCAATTATTAAGTTAAGTTTGATGAGTGGTACCTAAGTAGGAATATACGGGGAACGTGTCTCGTTTTCAAAGTCTTGGAGACACCTAAAACGAAGCTGTTGAGTTTTCAGACCCCAGCTTCGTGAGTGTTCGGACACGATTGCGTTATATGTGAAATGGATACATGACTTATCTCTCAGCGGCGCCTTCCTGTCTCAGGGGACGGTGGTCTTCGTCGAGCACGGCGAAATTTCCAAGGCAGTACGCCGGCATCTGATTGCGTTGAATATAATGGTCGCCGGAACATCCTACGCGCGTTTTAGAACCGATGGTGGGTTGGTGGCATGAAGGGTGCGCGTTCTGAAGAAATCTCTCCCAGATTGAACCTGCATCGTTACTATGGGTAACTTTACCATGTTTGTATTGGATCCACAGTTAGACATCGGAAGTGTTCCCTACAGATGAGGATAATTGTCGATCTGGTCG
>LOND01001157.1:0-23719 GCA_014220965.1 Paragonimus kellicotti
CCGGGGCTCTTGCGAAACCATAGAGGGATTAGTTTGACCCTCAGTCATTTCAAGGGTTCTAGCATCAATTATACTTCGTCGACTCACTGCAGTTCGGGAAGTAAACATTAGGGAAGAACAGGCTGGGTTTCGCCCTGGGCGAGGTTGTATAGATCACATTTTTACTCTTCGTCAAATTCTGGAGCAGCGTCATGTGTACCGCCGGCCAACAATTGCCGTATTCCTCTTTTATAAAGGTGCGTTTGATTCGGTGGACCGATCTACACTTTTAGAGTCCTTAAACACAAGGGTGTACCGACAAGTATGTGAAACATATTTGTCGGTAACTGTATTCACCACACTTCAGCTCAGGTTAGGATTCACGGTGAACTGTCTGACAGTTTCAGCACCAGGAGCGGCGTACGTCAAGGCTGTCCTCTTTCATCCACTTTTTGTTTAAGTTTTGTGATGGACGATATGGTGGAGATGGTCTCCGGCAGTCACAAGATGTCGACGTGGACCTCCTAGCTGCTGGTGAAAGACTGACTGATCTTTGATTATGCTGACGATAAGGTATTGCTGTTTGACAACTTTCAAGCGGCACAAACAACACTGGACGCTATTTCGCGTTCTGCTAAATACTTCGGAATGCGCTTTGCAACCTCAAAATGCAAATACCGTATACACAAATTGATTTGTGATGTGTGATTACGTAGATTTAATGTTAGATAATGAAGTCATGGAGATTGTTGACCGGTTTGTATACCTGGGAAGCTGCATCAGCGGGCGGAGGTGTAGGGAATGAAATAGAAGCGCGTATTTCCAAGGCTAGGGCGGTGTTCGCTAATCTGAGACACCTATGGCGACAGAGAGGTATTTCTCTGAAGCTTAAGGGTCGCGTATATCAGACAACAGTGAGGGCTGTATTACTTTACGGCAGCGAAACCTGGCCGCTCAGGGTAGAGGACGTGAACCGTCTCCAGGTATTTGACCACCGATGTCTGCGTTCAATCGCTCGTATCGGGTGGCACCAGCGAGTAAGCAACGAGGAGGTTAGGAAGCGGGTGTTTGGCACTGATTGTCAAACGAGTTCTTTTGTTCAGTCGCTACATTTGCACACTTAGATGGTTAGGTCATGTACTAAGGATGCCAGCTAGTCGTTTGCCACACCGAGCACTGTTTGCCGACGCTGCGGCCGACTGGCGCAAGGTGCGAGGTGGACAGATGATGACCTGGCGTAGACAAATGAAATCGTTTACGAAGGGGTTGGCCACTGTAGGTCGGGTTCGTCTCCCGGGCTGGGGCCCTCGCGACTCACAGAGTCGGTGGCTTGAGACGTTAGGTGAGATGGCGGCTAATCGAGCTCAGTGGCGTGAATGTTGTCGTTGTTTGGCCGAGTTGTCTGTGAAGTGAGTGCACTTAATGATGCGGGGCAGTGAAAGCCGTAAGGAAGCTGTCTTGCTGATGACGCCTTACTTTCACTTACAGCTCGGTTGTTTGTTTGCAAGGTGTAGGCACCTTGATGTTGAATGTTTGAATATAGACGTAGCTATTTTTAGTAGTTAGGTCCCTTTCCTTCCCTTTCTTTTTTCTTCTCTCTTCCTATACAGGGTTTGTTTTTTTCCTTCGTGGTTGTGTGGCAGTTAAGCATCAGTGTGAACCACTGATGTATTGCTGTCTATGATGATGATGATGAGAAGGAGGAGTAGAGAATGGAAGATTACAGTAAATACCAAGAACAGAGTAAGATTACTTGCATAATGGGTTTTTAGGTAAATGAGAATCAAGCAATGCTTTAAAGCGATCTCTAGAAGCGCTGCTAACGACCTCAGAAGGAAGGCTGTTCCAAAGGTTAATAACCCTGTAAGAAAAGAACTGCTGCCTAAGGAAGGTCCGAGGACGAAGCTTGAAAAGCTTCCTGTTATGTCCTCGCCGGCCGTCATCATTCGCTATCATGAAGAACTGTTCAACGAGACCTACTCTAAAGAAGAAGTGTGTGAGAATTAAATCACCGCGGAGTCGTCGATATTCAAGTGGATATAGATCAAGAATTTCAAGTCGAGACTCGTACGCGACATTTCTCAAGCCCGTGACTAGTTTGGTAGCCGCGCGCTGGACACGCTCAACAGCTAATATGTCTTTCTTCAGGCCGGTATACACGACCTGATTGGCATACTCGAGGAGCGGTCTTATATAAACCCCGTAAGCGTTTGAAACGCTTTCTTGTCTATGCGGGGAAAGTGCGCTTAATCATCCTAAGAGCGGCAAATCCCTTTTTTGCCGCCATCTCATGGTGATACGCGAAAGATAAGTTAGACGACAACCAGATGCCCAGATCGATTTTCATGATATCTACTGTGCCGAATGCACTATGAATCACGAAGGCATTGCCAGAATCTCCACCGAGTGACGTGTGCGCACTTATTGTCATTTAGTGGGAGACTCCAATCGTCCGACCAGCGCTTAATCGCGTCAAGATCAATCTGTAATGCACTGGGATCAGTGGCATTCCAAATTTTTAGGTCATCGGCGTATAGGAGGGCGTTGCTGGAAATATTCTCCGGAAGGTCGTTGATGTAGATCAGAAATAACAGAGGATACAGCGCTGATTTTTAGGAAACTCCAGCAGAAATAAAAGAGAGGCGAAAGATCTGATCCGGTTTTAACTCTAAAAGTTCTATTATCGAGAAAAGAGGCAATCCAGCGAAGAACCTCTCCTTGAATACCATAGGCTTCCAGTTTGTTTCAGAGGGCCGTGTGGGACACGGTCAAAAGCCTTGGCAAAGTCAAAGAAGATAGCATCTGAGATGAGGCCATTGTCTTTGGCCTCCGTCAGACTATCCATGAAAATAAGCATATTCGTTATGCATGACCGGTTAGGAAGGAAAGCCATGCTGGGTAGAAGAGAAAAGGTGGTTTGATAAAAAGTGGTTGAGGATGGCACGCTGGTCATGCTCGTGGCTTTTAGGGTGATAATGATGTTGATATTTTGTTCAAATTCTTATTGTAACCCCGTGCCTAGTCTGAGTTTACTGTAGTCAAGTGTTTTTTGTAAGCCGCTTAACAAGGGCAACACAAGTAGGAGTGAGGTTTTCGCGATGTCTTTGATCTCTGTGAGAGGATTATTTTGAAATGTGACTCGTACGTAACGCCTCGAAGACCTGCTACGTTTTTTGTCGGAGCTGGCCGCATGCTTGGTCCAACACAATGCCTGAGTGGACTAGTATGTTGGGCTACTCGATGAATTGTTGGTTATACACCCGATAAAGAGGTTTTTAAGGGTTTTTCAATCTATGTTAGGAAACTTCTTCCTATCAAGTCCGTTACAACGAATTCTTTTTCATCTTCTTTCTGGTAATGATTTACTGGTCTAACCCATTCAAACAGTGGTCGTATACACATCCCATGAGTTTGAAAAGTTTTCAACGAGAAGAGGTGAGCATTTCATTGTAAGGTTAGAAGTGTGTATGTTGGTTCATTTTGTGTGTGATAACTGTTACAAGCAGACTTGAATTTCGACCAGCAAACCGGATAGTGGCAATTATTAGCACATGCACAAAACGTACAAAGGGAAATACGTGGTTTCAGTCGAAGTCCCTAGAAAAGTTTTATGATCCTTGGTTTCAAGGTCATCCTCATGTTATTTCACAGTGTCACGGCGCGATTAAATTTACGCCGCCCACGTGTTCACTTGTTTAGAAGCTAGTCTTGCGGTACTACGCGTGTAGAACTTGGCGAATTTTGTTTTCCCTGCGATTTGATTTGCGACAATATGTAGCTTTTTTTCTCTATTAGGTGATAGAGTGCGTAAGCCACAACTGGTCTCTGGGCGCGCTAACGGTCAGCCATCTTCGGCAATGCTTAATCATCAGTCAAACCAACCGAAGCGCAACGTTTATATCAATATACCGAAAATATCGACAGCCGTAACACTACCCTCGGTTTCCAATGGGCATTCACAAGTGATGCCTGTCAGCTTGCCAGCTGGTTGGAGACGCGAGGAATGTACTCGTCCCAGTGGTTTGGGTACGGGAAGAACCGACGTTTTCTACATGAGGTAAGTCTGAACTGTCGATGTTCATTCGCTTCTGGCTTAGCCCCAGTGGGCAAAAAGTTCGTACAAAACAGGAAATGAAGGCGATCTTAGGTGACACTTGTGATTTGACGTTATTCGATTGGCGGTCGGGCAAGTTCCTTGCTCCCTCCCAGAAATTACGCCGTCCTGATGATGGATCTGACCCGACTGCCTCCAAAGGTAGGTGGCCTAGCTTGCCTCACATTTTGTCCGGACAGTTCCTCGCGTTGATGGCTGCAGCGTGTTGATTCGTCGTACTAACCCGCCTGAGACGTTTGTACCGGTGGTTATTCGCTCACATCCGGAATGTAAACGCACGGATGTGAGAAATGCACAGCACGAAACACCGCATCAGGTCAGTCTTTCAACCCCTGGCGAGCGTGACCATTGTTTATTGCAGCTTTTCTGGGAAAAACGTTTCACCGGTAAGCATGCGGTAGATCCAGACACGGGTGAGGCGCTCAAACCGTTGAACTTACCGAATACTATTCAAAGTTTGTATTATGCGCGTTACATTCACGGTATGCCGCGTATTCTCTTTAGCTGCCGGAGTTCCGGGATATCAACCAGCTCAAATGGTCCAGAGTCTTGTCAACGCTATCGCTAGCAGAACTTCGCCGATTACGGGTCAGGAAAAGTCGTCCGCAGCGATTGAGAAAAGTCCATGTGTTGCAGTTAATCCACTACAACCGATGATACAAGTGATTTGATGGTTTTTCCACTACTTATTACACCCATTGTAGACTTACATTGTTTCTGACGAGGACATTCGGCAACAGGAGATGCGAGTCAAAGAGCTTCGCAGGAAATTAGCAATTGCACGTTCTAAACTCAATCCGGTGAGTGTCAAAACAATGAAACTTTACCATGATTTTATCTAATTGACGCTTTCCATTTTGCTCAGCAGCCTTTTCTTGGGGTTAACGTCTTATATACAAACCATGGTATTCCGTGCACACCAGCATTATCGTCATTATCAGCACTACGTTGGTGGTCAATTGTCATACAACCGTTAGAGAAAACAGTTTCTGTTTGAACATAAATGAGAGGAGAGGTCTTGGATTCACTTATGATTTACCTTACGAGCAGACGGCTTGGTTGCCTATTACTCTGTGCTCGCCGATCGGCATACGTCGACTAAATCGTTCGTTTTCCACTCATCAACCTGCACAGACGAAATTATACCAGATGATCCAGAAAGTGAGGATGTTTTTGGTCGATTTCACAACGCATTGACGTGTCAGATCGGCGCGACTTCGTTTCTTTCAACGCATGTAATGTGCACTCACTGGGAACGGTTGGCGATTATAAACTCTTAATGAAGAGGCATCTTGACAGTTATGCAGGCGAAGAACAAACAAACGTGCACCCAAAGGATTCGGCCAACCATGATTACAGCTTACGAAAGCAGCAAGTTACAAAACGACGCACATTATATTGCCCGTCGCTTCACCCGATCAATATTTCGTTGTTTACATGAACTTGCTTGTGCTTTGAACCCGAACGTGTATACTTCGTAAGACGGCACCGTGTCTCATTCGCTCATCCATACCGAATCTGACCAGAAGGCATTGCGACTGTGGCCTCTGCTCACTGCAGCAATGACTTGAAGTAGCCTAGAAGAGGATTGGACCGAAGGAAACGAAAAAGTGATGAAACGAAGTTAAGCGGAAGAACTAGAAGTGACATTTATGTTGGTACGTCGTTAACTATCACATTTCTACTTCGGATGGCGTTCCCGGCCAATTATTTGAGTGATCATGAGGACTGTAACCGGACAGGCGACACCTACCTACTTTACTCAGTGGAACAGTGGGGGTCTTCATATTTCGTGACCACGTTGTCGCTTGACAGCTATGCGGTTTTATCCAGCTGTTGGTCTCACTGTATACCGCCCGATGTGGTAGACGTTCGCCTGGCATGCAGATTGCGTGACGAAACCATCGCAGACTGTTCAGTGTGACTAGTTGGACACTGGACCGCGTTTCCCGGACGTTCCGGAATACGCGTTGGTGAACGGCTGCATTGGTCACGTGATCATCCTACTTGGTTTGCGCTACTTGACGGAATCAACGATGGTCAAACACAAGTTCACTTGTATCTTCACCACGAACAGACCATGTTTCTAATCCATAGAATAGAAGAAAACGCACACAAGCATTACATGTTTGTCCTTTCGGGGACAACCAAACGTCATTTGAACACCATAGATGACGCAGGTTGAGAAAAGCAACATGTACCTTTTCTGTCCTCGTTGATATCACACCTTGGTCAGTGAAACTGATCATAATCCCAAGCAGATTGCTTGAAAGAAAGAATGCAGCGATGGAAATGCTCCTGTCTTGAGGTGACACTTTGAAGGTGCGAAGCGCATTCCATACAAACCAGCCCGGTCATTCACCTTGTTCAGCATGGTCTGCATGTCTTCAGGCAGAGGGGCTAAGTAAGACAATGTCGTCCGCGTACTCTTTGTCGGTTAATCTGCTGCTGAGAAGAAACCCAACCTCAGTGGATCCCTTGAGCGCTCCGGTCAGAATGTCATCCGTAGCTAACTTAAGCAGAAATAGGAAGATCACAAGCTTTCGGGGAACTTCCCTAGAAGTGATGAACACCTGAGAGTATGGCAGTTAGATATGCCCGACCGCATCATCATATTTTTATAAGGCGTTTGTATTAGTTCAACTACCGAATCAACCGAAGGTGATGGGGACATCCTGCCGAGATCACCAGTTTTGATTAACGTATATCTTGGAGATAGCCGGGACAATGAACACCAAAAAAAGGGGTTTCTTAACAGACCTACAAACGAATATGGTCCCAAATGGCTCAGCAAGCCCGATCATAACTTTCGTTGTCAATTAACAAAATAACGCGCAGAATTTCTGTTGTATTTTGACGGCCGACCGCCTTAACCATGTAAGCATACCCATTCGACTACAGTGATATCATGACATTTGGTAGTAAAATAGTAAAATACTTTGAGATTAGTCGAGTCACAGTTGCCATTAATTCTGGCCGTGTGAAAATTCGTATCTAATTTCCGTACTAATTTACCTTCAATTGTATTTGGGGATTGGCTTAGCGCATGCTTTTCGAGAAGATTGAGTGTGCCTTCAATACTCTACTGCCTTATGATTTCAGCTGTCACCATTGAAATCATTGTTCACCTACGATTTATGACGTTGTTTGTCATTCCGCCTGATTTCGTCGTATATCTCTACTCAGTGCATAACTCATGGTTTCCCGAAACTGTTCCTCTGCAACTCGTGCGGTATAGCTACTTGATCGTGAGGATATTTAAGAAAACTTCTACTAGAGGATCGATTTGATCCGTTTATCTGTATCTACTGAAAAAGTACTTTTCTTCTCACAACTTGAGTATGGTGACTTGAATTAGTTCAGAGTGATTCATATTACCTGCTCAGAGTCTTCTTGCTGGTCAGGACAGTCTGGTGGGCAGGAGCCATTGGTTAATGCTCCTGAAACAGCCGACCGGCTCAAGGTATGGGTGAACAATTTTTTACTTGGCATACAAAAATGAAGTGAGTTACCTTCACAAGGCTATCCGCAATAGATCACATTACTCCCTCAGGCTTGGCCTCCGGTGGCACTGACACTCAGCAGCTTAAAACGGTGGATGTGAGGCTGTTTAATCGGGTTAATTGACGTGAGTGCTGTTGTTTGACTGTTTTTAAGAAGTAAGAACATCCGTCGGAGCAGAGCATCGAAAGCCACTAGAATACCACTTCGCCAACGTCGTCTTGCCTTCCCTTACAAACGTGTTGCTTGTTGATAAGGTTTAGGGACCATGGTTTTGGCTACGTGGGTTTTAGCGAATGAATTATCATTACATCCCGGTCTTTCATCTTTAAACTGCAGCTCTTTACGTTTGCATGCAGTTACGTGTCATTACATCCTGATAGTGATATGCCGTCAGACCAACTTCGTAACATAATTGAATCCATTTTCTTATAATGGATACATTTCTGATCCGCCTTCAAGCTTTCCAGCGCCAGTTTGATTGTGATTCATCGCCACTTCTGTTTGTACCCGTATAACTGAATTCGTGATAATTGCAGAATGTTAGTATCCACACAGTTTTTAGTTTTCATATTACGTTTTCGTAATCACGTTGCCATCTATGCACTTTGACAGCGTTAGATTTTTATCAACCACAACAATCGAGTAATTAGTTTTTATATATAACGTAGAATATTCTCCTGTGTCCGTACACCCATGCTGTTTTTTGTGATTTGTAGTGCTGTTTCTTTTGCCGTTACGCCACTTTATCTGAGTGTAGTACCCACCCAACTATTTTTTTTATATATTTTGCAGCGCTATTCCAGTGAACGGCATGGATAATCGAAAGGTCGTTGTCTTCATCTGTGTGACATTCCTCACTGTACTTATATACATGTTTCATACCCTAGTGAATATGACTTTCCGTTCAATTTATCACATTCATACTGACGGGTAAATACCAAACTGATCGCATGTTTTGAGGCAAATAATATCTATTGGAAGTTTGGCAGTGTTCAGTCAATGACGAAACTACACCGGGCGAACACAGCAACCATCCTTGTTTCTCAATCAGACCTTTATTTACGGCCTGTTGTGGTTGTCGAATCTAGGCCGTTTCATGCGTAATCGTAAGCTATACATATATGTGTGTGATGGGTATTTATTGTGACGTTTCAAATCCACACTATGATCCGTTGTCAAACAAAATGATGATGGCAAAATTACACATCGGTTACCAGCTCGTCAACATGTTTGTCTGTCTATCGCTCGTCTTTGCCGTATTTGTGTGACCAATGGGGTGTAGTGAGTGTCGAGGTCGATGTGTCTGTTGAAAGCATTGTGAGAGAAGATCGATTCAAGGACTAGTCGTTCCTGCTTCTCTTTTGCTAATCCGATCACCTTGGCGTCCGCCAGTTTGACCTCGTGACCTGTGGTTGCACAGTGTTGCCAAAGGTGTGACTTCTGGTCTGCCCGTCTCAGTGCTAAGTGGTGTTCGTGTAAACGTGTCTTCAACTGTTTACCAGTTTCGCCTACGTAGGCTTGACCACAGTCTTGACAGCTCGGTTGTTTGTTTGCAAGGTGTAGGCGCCTTGATGTTGTATGTTTGAATATAGACGTAGCTATTTTTAGTAGTTAGGTCCACTTCCCCTCCCCTCCTCTGTTTTCTTCTTTCTTCCTATATAAGTTTTTTTTCTTGTTCCTCGTGGTTGTGTGGCAGTTAAGCATCAGTGTGAACCACTGATGTATTGCTGTCTATGATGATGATGATATTGCACTCACTTGTTCATGCGCTTCAACTAGGATCTTTGATTTTGCAAAGCTTATTTCGAAGGCTGTTTGTTGGCCTGTGGGCGATTTTGACCCCAGATTTTCCCATAATGCGCTCAGTTGCCTCCAAGACTTCCGTTTATGTAAGCAAAGGTGGTGATTGTCTTTCGTTTGGTTAGAAACAACAGTCGGTCGGGTCCTGGCGCACATTGGTCAAGTGAATCAAACACATCTGATGCGATGTTATGACGCTGTTGATTTCCTTTGTTAATCCACTGTTGAGCTGGGTTGTTCACGGACCTGTTCAGATAAGCGTCTGGTCGTGTAGCCAACGTAACTAGGTTCCACAGGAACAAGTGAATGAGTGTACACAGAACAAAGCTGCTGAGTCAGACGCCTTATTTTTGGGCATGGACACGTGGTTTAGCAGCGCAAAATTTCTTATTACGTGGTGTACTTGGCCTGACGCTGAATAACTAAGAACGAGCCCTTTCGCTAAACTGTGTTTTTTATGATTACGTTGGGAATTCCTATGCGAAATAAATGAGTTCCGAACTGAGATTCCATTGCCACTCACCGTGTTCGCTTGTCGGTCTGCCTTCGGTCATCTTTTGTTTCAGCGTCCACGATGTGGACGTATTGGCTATTTATTCCCACTTGTCGACTAAATGGTCTCCGCGAATAGAGAGCTTCCAGCACAAGCGGTTCACTTTTGTCCGCAAAACCACTTCCGCATGATTCTCGTGACCTATGTCTGCGCAGTGGTGCCACAGTTGTGATCTAGGGTCGGCTCGCCGCATCGCTAATTTGTGTTCGTGCACGCGTGTGCGCAGCTGTTTGCCTGTCTCTCCCACATATTGTTGGTCACACCCGAGACATGGAATCGCGTATACCACGCCAGACTGTTCTTGTGGTTCCGCACGTTCCGTGGTGTTTACTAAAACTGAACGGAGTGTTGAATTTGGCCTGTGTGATATTTGGATGCCCAGTGGTTGGAGCATCCTTTGTGCTGCTTCAGATGTGCCGTGAATATATGGCACTGTCATTCGCGTTTTGTTTCTTGCATGTTCAGCTCTTGTTGGTCTTCTTAAAGACACCATTATGAAACTACTGGTAGTAAACAGTTTGAACGTATGTTCTCGTTCTTGTCGTTTGTGTTCGGATGAGCTGCAGTACTTGTCTACAAGTCGAAATAATGTTCGCGCGCAACTTTTGAGACAGTAGGCTGGATAGTTGTCGCTGAACTTGAGGATAACATCGGTTGTCGGTCTGCGGTAGACAGCAGTGTCAAGTTTTATGACCGCTACGTCGAGAAATGCTAGGCATGGATTTCTTTTCGCGTGTGAAGGTTATTCTATCTACGATGGCATTTGGGTGAATGTGGAACTGGTCAAGCTGACTCCTTAGTAAAACAACACGTGCCATCCGCATAACGAAGTCACACTTTAGGTTTGCATGTCCGAGAGATGACAGATTTAAGGCGGTTCATTACAGCTTCTGAAAGCAATTTCGCTATAGGTGGACCCATGGGTGTGCATCTCCAGCAGATTGCATGCAGACGTACCGACAATTTGACGGCCAAGTCTATCTTCAGGAGGTGCACACTCATGGGTCCACCTATATCGAAATTGCTTGCAGAAGCTGTAATGAACCGCCTTAAATCTGTTGACTCTCGGACATGCAAACTTAAAGTGTAACTTCATTATGCGGATGGCATGTGTTGTTTTACTAAGTAGTCAGCTTGAGTTACATAAACTGATAATTCTTCTGGAGGAATATTCATCCTACTACAAAGACTATCGTCCTCATTTATCAGGAGCTTCAAACTTTCTATCGCAAGTTTCTTCGGTATGTTAGTGAAAAGCGACGTAACATCGAAAGAAACCAGTGAGTCTTCTTGCAACTCCAGGCCTTTAATGTGTTTCAGGAAATCAGCCGAACTGTTTGTATCATGATTACCGTGAGGTGGACGTGATCGGAGGATACGAAAGAAGAGTCTCACTAATTGATAGTTCGGGGCCGACCTGAATGCGACGATTGGCCTCAGCGGTACTTGGTCTTTGTGGATTTGTGATAGTCTGTATAGTCGTGACACTGGAGCCTCGACAGGTCCAAGGCATTTAGCTTGTTCTTCTATTAGTGATTTATTTTTCTTAAGAGAAATCAGGGTTTTGGTGATACGAACTTCAAACACTTCGTTAATTCTCTGTTGATATATCCATATGTTTCGGAGTCTTCTAGAAGGCCGTTCATCCTGGTTTTGTAATCCCATCTGTTCAAGTAGCTATGGCGTTGCCTTTGTCAATGGGTACAATGATGATCTGGTCTTTCTTAGGTCTCCTGGAAGCCTTGTTTTCATTGGCTGTTAAGATATTTGTTGACTTTCGACTGGTCAATTATTAACACACTTTTGTCCGGAATGACTGCTGTACTTGTTCATCTAGATCACTGCTTTTCAGTCCTGACCCAAATGATGCAATGAGTTCTGTTTTTGGATGCATAATCGAATTGCGTACCTCAACAGAAGTGCTTTTCCGTCAGATGTCAACTGATGCACTGGTAAATTGTGTACGCGTTCGACACTGTTTCTGAGGCGCCTTAACTTTTGTTTCAGTCGATTCTATGTTTTTGTTCTGTTTGATTCTGTTGAAATTTTTATATCGCTTTCGGGAGATCGCACTCTTTCGTGTTTTGCGAACAGCGTTGTGCAGTCAGATAACTCGGTACCTTACGATACACATGACAGATCAGCCAAGTCGGTAGTGAGAGTCAACGTTAGATACAGCGATCCTCTGATTGTAGGCTCCCAACGCCCCGCCATCTGACGACTTGTGTGTAAATGACTCCCGTACGCTGCGCGTTAAAATTGGTTCCTGTTATTTGAGTAAAACAAACAGCTGTCGTTGATGCTGTTCATTTTTTTGTACGTTGACTTTTATTCCTCTAACAGTGTCCACAAAGGTGTACTTTCCTACATTTATGATATACTACTTGTCCTCTTCCTCACGCTTCCCAGCGTTTCAATTCTTCGCCGGGATCAATAAAAGTAAGCACCATGGCGTGAATCGCGCGCATCGATGGCTGCAGTTATGTGAACGATTCGGTGTTTCTAATCCATTCCATTTGTAAAATGGTTGCTTTTTAGAATTTCGCATTCTTCGGGGATTCACTTCTGCTTACTTCTGTGGTGCTAATGATTCTTTAGCATGTTCACCCACTCAACCTCTCAAGAAACTGTTAGAAGTAACATATATCGTCATTACGAGAAGTGTTATTAATTGCCAAAATCCCGAGACTTTCAGTTTAAGGCTTGCATAAATAAACAACCAATTTTAACACGTGTTAGACGATTGTACCAACATATCCCAGATGACAAGATTCCTTTTCCGGGTGAAAAATTATGCTGATATTCAATTTTAATTTACCCTCCGTACACGCACCGAGATTGACTGTTGAAAGCAAGTTTGACAGTATTCATCAGAACAAAAACAGGCAATGACAATTAGTGATGAGCAAACGCCTTAGACTTAACATGAAAAGACTAGGATTTCGATCACACTTTTATTTACTGGCACCCCCCGGATTACTTAGGTCACCTTCAGTTAATTCCGGCTGTTATTCTTGCCATCGATTTCCGCGTCGGTCTACACGTCCCTCATGAACGAATTCGCCTTGTGAAGCAGCGTTTTCATTCTGATATTAATACTGAATGATCAACCATTGGTGATGATTATTGCCTACACTGTTCCTTTCACAGTGCTGACATGCTGCATGATATGTCCTTGATTTTTCTGTTACCGTACACTCCAGAGTACAAATCTCAGATACAGTAACGTTGCAGTTACATACTCCTAAGAAGCATTCGATCAAGCTGTTCCCAAACGTCCAACAACAAGCCAAAGTAAGCGGCAGTTATCTTGAGGTTCCTAAGACGGGGCATTGCCATCTCTAATTTTCCGGACCGTATAACAATTATACCTCTTTGAAACATGTCCTTGCCATTCGAATCGTGTACGCTACAATGAAAAAATCTCAACTCATTCCTCCAGGTTAGCCGATAGCACCCTCTAGACAAGCCCATTGGCGGAAAGGGGTTAAGCAGAAAGACACAAAAACCAGAAATAAAAATAACGGGAATGTGGATTCCCAGGGTAGCCGTAGCGTCGACACATTGTTCTTGAACACACAGGGGAACACAGTGGAATTTTGATTTGTTTAAAATTAGTTACATGTCCATGTGTGATCAGAATGTACGAAATGTTATTCCGGAAACATCATATGAATTGCATCTTCATTGTTTTATTCAAGTTCATCAAGGGACGAACTATTTCAAACCCATCGTCATTTTGTATTGCGCGAGTACTCACATGTGTAGATCACGCATTGGAAATTTCGTTATGCGTCTGCCGCCAACCGTCTGGTCGTGATCCACGACTTCATCTTCCTGCAGTCTTCTTGGTGAAGTTATCCTGAATAAGCTCAAGACGTTCGCTATACATGTCGGAAGTTTGTTTTCTGTCCACCTTTTAATTGTGTTATCTTTTCAGATATCTATATTGAGCTTAATAAAATTCCTTTTTTTTCTGGGTTAACTGAGTAACTAGGACGGTAAAAACTGTTCAGCAAGAGCCGTATTGGCCGCCGATGTCGCGCAAAAAACAGCAACAGTAATTGTCTATATTCATTGTGGCTAATCGGACGCTGCGTATGTGCCTTCCATCTTAAATATCTGTGCGTGGCTTGCTCCGCAAGTGCATGGCGTTCACATTGCCGTCAAATGCTTATACGGTTCAGGTTGTGGAGATCCCTCGTTTGAGCCAGTGGTTTCGCTAAGTGCTTCATCATTTTCCCCACGTTCTGAACGTTTCTCATGTCATGGTTTCTGGATCGCTATAAGATCGATGAGGAATAAAGGGCTGGGTAGTGGAAAATGAACAAGGTGTACCGTGTCCCAGACAGTCTGCTCTATTCTTGACGTTGCTGAGTTTAAACTTCAGTTTGCCGTTGATTGCCATGACAGCCAATGAGGAGTGAAACCGCTCGGTGCAGTTCTTTTCTTAGAACGTGAGACTTTTATACCAGGTGTACCGCAGCGTTGAGCAACCGCTGTCATTAACTCCTGAGAAACAACTTGGAAACGTATTCTGTGCTGAACTCAGATGATTCAGCTAATGTCACAATATATTTTCGGCTGCAGGACTCATCGAAACAGCAGTGAGTGGTAGACTGTTTCAGCACGTCTAGGAGTGTGTTCTTATTGTGTTGATCGCAAAGTTGCTTGGACCGTTAATTTGCTTATGACATGAAATCCATTATAGTTGATATGAAAGCACTCATTTCCATGGTTCACGTATTCGTACCCATTTGGTAGCAGTGCATCGCCATTCACCTTGGTAACACGTATCCCACATAGTTCATATTCATGTTTTCAACAATCGCTTCTGGCCCGTCGTCCTCCGGACGTTGAGACCTGCGTTTCAGTTTCTGAGCGTACGTGCTGTGCTGTTCCTAAACGAAGGCGCATGTAGTACGACATTACTAACGCGGATGAGATAATGGACGATTTGAAAACAGAAGTGGCGCCTGTTAATGATAATGACGAGACAATTGAATTTATCTATTTATACGGAACTAGACAGCACTTTCCAAACTATCGCTAAAAAGGTTTTGCAGCGAAAACGACAAAACTCAGCAGGGCTAAATAGCCTAGCTCCATCATCACACTACGCCGATCACCACTGGTAGGTCATTGTTGAGGAACCCTCTTGATGCTGTCAACTATCATTCTCCAGTGAGATGTGTCCAATTGCGTAAAAAGCTGAAATATCTAATAAACAGAACCAAACGTCTGACTACATTGAAACTTACAGCATGGAACAGGCACTACCTAGAGCAGACTGAACTTGCGTTTGTTGAACACGTCATACAAGAGAGGATCGGTTTTGCCACGAATGTTGTGTTCACGAACTGAAGTGAAATCCCAAACTCTAAAGCGAAGTTGTGGCACTCACTAGTAGTCAGGCCGTCATTTCACAACGTTAAACGGGTAACCTATCAGTAAAGTTGCAGAAGCAACCAAAACTCCTGGCAAATGCTGCCACTTGTAGAAAAGAAAGGCTAAAACGGAACGCACAGGACCACGAGCAGTATCTCGAACACGGAAGGAACTTACGGCATCACAATGCTTTATGAAGTCAAGAGTACAAGTGACAGAACACGACCTTTGCAGCTTGGACACTCTCGACAAGTAAGGAAATGACGATCTTCGAACAAACTGTATTCACTGCTCAGCAGAAAGGCGAAGTACGGGTGCACGGACGCTGCATTTGTGGGCTTTCAATTACCATAATTCTTGGTCACCTAACCGATCAATCATTTACGAGGGCCAGAGTTGAAAATCGAACAAGACGGTGACTCAACAATGAAAATACCAATTTTCCCCAACTGTAAACAGTACATGAATGTGTATAAGTACATCACGAGGGACTTTTACGCTGCTATGTCCAGTAATGACTACACTTAGTGATCATGTGCATCTAGTTGTAAACCTCCGGATTCACCAGCAGTGTTAGAGAGCAAACAAACTCAGCTGCCCATTCATAAAATCAGATGAAGTAAACGCGTTACCAAGACGATATCCAACAGCGAGCGAAGATGGTTGGTCGTAAGCAAGTGATTAGTCAGACGATGGCAAAGCAATCATGAGAAAAACCATCAGTACCTCATTTGGAAGGGATATATGTCTCACCAGTCGGAACAACGCGGTTAATCTTAGGACTTTGGAAAGGGAGTTCACTTGGGAATCAGTGTACGGCACACGCCAACTCATGAGTCACCTGATCCAAATTTCGTACCCCGGAGTGTGCTACCGAATTAGCACAATCCATGGAAGTACTTTTTACTCAACTCTGTCAGCTGGTAGCCTATTGGAAGCTCGGGAATAGTACGCAGCCACACCTATCTTCAGAGGCGGATGCAGAGGTGACCGGACAAACAATCGGCCAATGACGTCGTTTTCACTTAAATCCATTGTATAAGAGGGCTTACTGGATGGTCCTGCGTCGAGCTTGGCACTTTGATTGCAGACGCTTTGTCACCAAACGAGGTGAGATCACTGCGTACGTGTGTGAGTGATGGTTACTCAAGGTCGTTGAACATCTATTTTTATAGTAAAAATGTAGAACAACCTCTCGACGTTAGATTTTACCGGATGATTGTTGTTAACCTCCCGATATGATGTTAGATTGGTTACACCAAAGCTGGGAATGGCTATGATAGTCGCTTCAGAGCACACCTCATTTTCGTATTTGTTCACTTCTACACACTTTCGTTACATCCACGAACAGTCCAACACCCAGACAAGAACGTACAAACAAAGGTCTTTCTCCCTTCATGTGGGCGTTAATTCAGTTGCTCGTGATCACCAGTATATAAAATTGATGTCACATGAGGCCGTCTTGTGCATTCCGCCCAGGTTGGTAATGAAAATTTCCCGCTCTCCTTTTCCTAGAGGATTTTGCCATATCTCTGACAGCTGTGCCTAACTGTTCGCTAAGCAATTACAGTCCAATACGCTTGTGGTCTTTCGTAGAATACACAATCGGTACGGTTCGCAAGTCCGTCGCAATGGCCTCCAGGAGCCCGCAAAAGTGTACGGAACAGCACATCCAAAGCAAAACTTTATTTTGAGACACGTGGCACCGTCGTTAGAATCCACCTTCAGCTCTGTTTTTACGTTAGTCAAACGATGGAATCACTTCTGGACCTAACGTCGTCGCTAATTTATTTGGGGATCAGTACACCGCCGTTTACAACTCAGACATCTTAGTATCCATTTTCACTGGAACTTACGCAATCTCTTTTATCCGCAGATTTAGTGTAAAATTTATAAATTTTGATTTCTAAGTCTAACCTTTTCCGTTTAGTGAGCCAGGAGCATATTCTCCCAGAAATATTGAAGGGAGCACATTCATTGCTTCCTAAAAATATACTTTTTTTTATTTCGACTTGCTGTTGGTATAATTTCCAAGTAACAGACAGCTGTCATCGTCCCTGTCTTCAAGTTGGGTGATAGACACTTCCTCGTCAACTATCGACCAGTCAGATCATCCGATTATTCTGCGGAACATCTTACAACGTCTTCTTAAGCAGGCTATTATAAAGTGCCTTCTACACCATACTCTCATCTCTGTGTCCCAACATGAAGTTCTGCCAAATAGTTCTTGCGTAATGAATATGTTTTTTTTATAGGCAGTTTATCAGATGCTGGAGATCATGCTCTTATATCAGAGCCCGTTTTGTACGACTTTGATAAGGCAATCGATTGGGCAACACGACTAATTTCTACAAAAAGTGGAGACATCCGGTCCAAAAAGTGATAGTTGCCGCTGGCTTGCCTCATTTCTCAATGGTGGAATGCTTCAGATTAAATTTGGCTCCAACCTGCAATCCCTCGCATTTATCTCATCCGACATAACACAAGTATCATTCAGCTGACCATTATTGTTTTTATTCTGTACTAATGAATTACCGGAGTGGATTTCAATCATTCTCCCTTTTCAGGTGGATGGCTTGAAAAGCTGGAACTTTTATGATCGTTACAATTCACAAGCTGACCTTAATGCAGTTAAGCGATCGTCAGAGGAGTGGTGTCCTCTCGTTAGCGACGACAAGTGTGTGCACATGTCTCTTGGTGGCGGTTTTGGCAGCGTCTTCATAATATAGTGTACACAAAAAGCGGTATATGTTGCAAAGGGGGTCTTTAGAAAGATCTGCATACATAGCTATCGCTCAATTTGTCTTTCTCATTTCATTGCGAAAATGCGGCTAAAACCGGTCTTGTTGTACTGGGTATAATGAAATCAACCTTCCCCCGAATTGAGATGAAAGCTGTTCATACTCTCTGAGGTTTAATTCCGACCATTGCTCTGTAATTCGGTTGTTTATTATGAAATAACTGCGCTTGATTGTGTTGCAGTGAGCTGTGACGAAAATCGTAGTGGGCCTTCAGAGCGTTACATACAGGTACTATCTCCAAATTCTCTCCGAAATTTCCAAGATTCCACAGATATCTCATTTTTACTCTTGTTTGTTTCTCTGAAGGGCTAACACAGAAGCCCTTTACGAATTGAAGGCTGGAGAGAGGTCCAGGGTCACAATAAAAAATTGAATAAAATAAAATCTCAAGCACTCATAAAGTTGTTTTCTATCATGAGGTGTTGACCCGTTGAAATGGTTCGTCACAAATGGCTTTAAATACTTCCTCTAGGATACAACTGAAAGCAGGAGTTGTGGATGATTGATACGGTCTCACATTTTTTGTCATGTTTTATTGCTCCTACACTGAAACAAGTTTTCCCCGGATTGCTTGCGTGACATGGGAATGGCGATTGTACCGACCCAGGGAACGGGCTCTTAACCTCGTACGTTTATATCAGTTACTAATTTCTGGGTTTGATGCTCGAGGTGCGGGATAACGTTGCCAATACCGAGTGTTTGCTGCATTGGTAACGAAATAAGCATCGCGTGTGCGAGGTCCAACCGCCTTAGAGTTGCCTTCCAACGATCGTCTCTCTTATGCTCTGCTTGCAGTCACATCGAATGATAACTATTCGCAATGGTGGCCAACACTTACCCGGCAGTCAGTATCGTCGTTGTGGATCGCTAGCATATCTGTTGATTAGGTGCACTGTACTTATGATGCATGTCCTTCTAGAGAGACCGACTTTGCTAAGTAACCGGTTCTCCACAGACCCAAGTATAGCTACTTACGCCGATTCTAAGTATATTTTGAGATAGTGAATCGAGTAAAGGTGTTTCCGAATTAGTATACGAAGCGACGAGGTTTCTGTTTAATTCGAGTACTTTCGGAAGTCTGAAAACGAGAAAGAAACTATTCATGGGATTTTACAATCTACTCATCGTGTTCAGTCGTCCTAAGTATGATAAGATTGGACTGGAGCGGTTTCATTCTTAGAGAATGCTCAGCCAATCAGAGTTCGCGAACAAGCTGCTGCAGACGGAATTGTGGTCAATCGGCACCAACCACTCAAAACGGCGGTCAGCTGCCGCACCGAACCAAGTTGTTTGAATGCGCGTCAGATTTAAGCAGCCGAGTTGTTCGAAGCAAGATTTTCGAACGTAACAACCAACTGGTCAGTCAAAACTTCAGAAAGCTTGTCACCCAGTGGCAATCGTAAATACTGTTGTTCCTCTATAAAAGTATGCTGTTTTTCCAGCAAACTGAGATTGATTAGTGCCGGTAAGACGACTGCTGTTCTGGTTTTCTCGATTTAGTAGCTCAACACGCGATGCTTAATCATGTCGACCTATAGCTTTCTCTGTGATAGTCGACAATTCACAACACCGCCAGCCATGACGGTCGCAAGTCGACGCTGGACAACCCTCAGGTTCGGATGAGCAGAGGATACAATCTCCTGACACCTCGATTCACTTCGGAGAAAAAAATATAAGCCTCGATTGTGGCATACTGACACTAGATCTCATCTCCGAGTTCACCACTTCAATCCAAGTTCGACCCCAACATCCGGAAATTCCTTCGACTAAACGTTTTACCGGAAATGTGCATCATCATGTTCTATCGATTTCTGCGACTTTACTGCGACATGCCACAGCAACAATTCTATTTTTGCTTGAACATTAGCTTACTCGTTGATTGATCATTACAGCAGATGAACTAAGAACACATTGCACAGCTCATCTGCGTATCCAGCATGGTCGGTACTGCAATTTTGGCACTGCTGTATTAACCCTACCTTTTTTGTATCAATGTATACTGACTGTTGTTCATTTTTTTCGAGTTATCCACTTTACTCCGGACATAATATCCGATCTGCCGTAGGTGTTGGATACGAGACTTTGAAACGTTTGTTGTATCATCCAAACAGTCTGTTAACGTTGAGTGCTAAACGCATTCAGCTCACTGTTGGTCTGCCACCTTACTCGCTATTGCAACTTGTACGGTCACCTAACCAACCTATGAATGCTGTGCATGCGAATGGCGGAGTAGTAGTTAAACTGGATAAACAAAGCAGCAGCTGAGAAACGATCACTCGATTGCTTATCAATACGCTTGGTCACAAAGAAATTTTGTTGGTGATGTTTACGGTTCCAACAGCATTGCGGGAATCGGTTGTTGGTGGAGTAAACCAGCGTCAACTCACAGCAAGGCATGATGCTGTTAAACTTTCAAAATTTCATGCAGGTCATTTGGAAGTTTTTTAGGAGACTATAGCAGATGTCAAATTTTGGAGCAAAATCACATACATGTTGGATCTTTAACAATCCGCAGCTATCTGGTCAGTTGTAAACTGCCTGCCTAGGCCAGACTGGTAACTGTATATTCAGAATGAACAGTTTTGCGTGAAACTAATTCATAACTCGCAAAAGTTGAACCAGCACATAACAAATTGTAGTCAGTAGTTGGAAAGTTAGAAACGACAGTGTACACAATTAAATGGAGCAGTGCAAAACATGGAGTTCGGAGGCCGTCGTGCCGGTGCGGAAAACGACTTGAGGAATACAGGTCTGCAATGGAACAATAATAAACGTTCAATGCAAGCCAGGTAGGAAGAGATGCATCACTTTTGAACAATAGATAGACACACTGAAAAAGAGCACACTGATTGGTGGGTTTATCCAGGCCAGCAATAACTGCCTTTCAAACTTTCTCGTTCACACGACCAACCTTGTGCGTTGGACGATACCACCATACCGTGCTGTAGTATGTGTAGCGTAAGATGCTCAGCACTTGCAAAAAACAGAAGTTCGCACAGCAAATATGGCGCACTTTTAATTGCTCTCAACTTTCTGAAGATTATTTATTGAACCGTTGTATTTCTCGAGGAATGCAGCTCAGAGATCGTTAGCTTAAACTATAGCGCTTGCATTTACTCCGTATGCAGGCCTTGTACATCGCATTCCAGTTTACATTTACGAAGTTTGGGCAATTAAAACGTACAATCTGGAAGAGCTTTACGCTGGGTTTTTCCAATTCAATGTTTACATCTGTGAGGTGGTTGGAAAATTTAGCTTCATTTTTCATTGAAACCTTGACTACTAGTGAACAAGATATAGAGAACGTGGTAAACTCAATCTATGCACTCCTTTTCATTACATACATATAACCGTTGAAAACAAATCAAACAAACGATTAACTAATAAACAGTCTATAGTCTCGAGAGGGGACACAGCAACCTTCCCGTTGAATCCAATCGTTTACCTCACGACTAAGACTTCTGTCCAAGTCGAAATAACAGAACTCATCAACTTTTTGAGCGATATCTTGATTACTGATGGGTAATAGGGGATTTTTTTAAACATCATTCAGATTTTTGTAAGCGTATGCACTACTGACAAGAGCGAAACTCTAATTTCAGTTCACTCCCTCTTCTAATTAGTCTTCTGGTTAGTCGTTATTCATCATTGGTTACTCAGCCATTGCTATCCTCTTTACAGCCGCCAGTGTTTGACCCGTTGAATTACTAATATAACCGGCAGCGCTTGTATTTCATTGTTATATCACTGTCTGTTGTTCAGAAACGCATTTGAACACGTTTATTGACAGTTTGATAATTATATATTCCCTAAGATATTGGTGTTCATGCTTTTCCCAGTCGGATTGTGCGCTTAAGTCTAAGCGGACTGTTTTTATTGCTGTAAAACTCAGGGCCAGTTTTCAGTGTAAAACGACCAATCAAATAGCTTCGGTTAGGCACAACCGATGAGTGACGTTATTATTGATTTTCGACAGTGCGGATGTTTTCGTTAGCGATTGATGTCCAGCCGAAGGCAGTCCCAAATCGGAACAGTCTTCCACGTCAACCGAAGCTAAACATATTGGAAGAGTGCACGCCCGGATCCGTGAAATTCCACGGCTGACTGTGCGTAGAGTTTCTCACCGACTTTGAAAGGTTCACGCCACAATTTTATCCCCAAAAATTGAAATAAGATTTTTTTTTAAATGGTCACATCCTCCGGGTAGCTCTCTATCGGTGAATTTCTGACGAAGCAGGAGATGACTGTCTTCCCAAAACCACACTATCCTGCAGATTTGACATCTGCCGAAGTTTCGTAAAGCCCATCATGAAGGAACCGGAGATTGCATGTGATAAAAGAAAATTCGCTAAAAGACCCGCGTAAATTCTTGAAGCGTGCGTTTTTCAAATAGAAGATGCTTTAGGAGTGATGTGTTATCAGTGCATACCAACATTAAGTCAATATTTCTCGGATATACGTAACAGAAACTAGACAGCAAGGAAAACTACGAATTGGAAAGAGACCGAAAGTATGCTGTATGAAAACCAGAAGTGGCCTCGTAAAACGCTACGGGACACGATATGCAATAACAAATAAGGAAACTAGGAATCCAGTTGTTAAGCGCGCGAGCACCCTGGGAATATCCGTGATGCCACTGAGGCGTGTGAGCCAACAAACATTGAATTAAACAGGCGCCCATACGCGGACGATAGACAAGTATCCATACCCCCATGTAAAATGTGAAGCAGTACTTTTGGAAGTATTCTACACAGTTCACAGCACGCGGACATAGATTATCTCAAGTCCACTAAACAGTGTCCTCCAGAATGGTAGTGTTAATAAGAATCTTTCACCAGCCACCTTCGGCCTGATCTGGTTCGTGTACCACCAACTTGCTGTTGGCAAAGCAAATTCTCAATGCCCGAAGCTCCAACTTATGTCTCCTTCTCTTACGGCACTGAAACGATCTTGGAAGTCGTTCTACGGTTCACGATCGCGAAACCCTGAGAGTAGGTAACACACGCGAGGCTTGAGCGGTGTCCCCTTCCAAAGCTTGATCGACCCCGGACGTAGGTGAGGCAGTGAATATGTAAAGCAAAAATAGGTGCGTTTGGACACGAATAACTAGCGAAATCACCTGAAAAAACGCGGGGAACGAGGACACAAAACCCGTGACCCATTTACTGAGGTTCTCAAGGTGTGCGCATTTTTTTTTATTTTGATAAACCGGTTTTGCAAGATGGTAGTACCATTTCGTATGTTATCGTCAATTGCTACACAACAACTTTCCGTTTTTAGATGCGACTGTAAGATGCGTGTGTGACTTCCCAGGCTCGATAGAGAATACTACGTTAACCCAAGATGTATGAACAGTTCGTAACTGCAAGGTGTACAGACACGAAATCACTGCTCCTCAACTGCTTCCTCGTTCATTTTTAAACTGCCACCTATTTGAATTCCACTCCACTCTGCATGTTTATATGCCACACTGAATCACTTTTGTGATGTACGCACAACAGTGTGCCTAGAGAAGAAAACAGAACATTCCACCGTTCAACAACATGATTGACAGCGTGTAGGAATTTGTCAAACGCTATG